>BMAO01023666.1:0-15964 GCA_019973975.1 Trichonephila clavata
GTAAAAAAAAATAATTCTTAATAAAGAATAAAATGATTAACGAGAAATGAATGTCATTGGGGTAAAAGCGTGTTCTATAAATGTATAATTGTCTATAATTTTAACTTCTATTCCGAAAAGCTGAATTAGTGTAAAATGTAGTACAAGCACCCCACGCTTTTACCACAATGACATTCATTTTCTCGTTAATCATTTTATTTTTTATTAAGAATTTTTTTTTTACTTTTAGTTATTCAGTATAAAAGCGTGTTTTTAGTTTTTTTTTCAAACTATAATTTATTAAGTGTATGAATTGGTGGACGAAACCTAATTTTCTTGTGTAGATTAAGATGTATTTTAAAATTGAAAACGTAACTTATCATATTTTAATACATTTCTTAAAATATTTCATTTGAAAAGGAAAATGAAAATTGTTTTTAATCATCAATCCTGAGGAAATGCTTCCGCCTTAAATCTGCATGATAAGATGACTTATTTACATTTTACTTTTATATGAATTCATGATTGTATATTTAAGAATTTAGAATATCCTTTCTAACTGTTTGGCCCTCTTAAACATTGCAGTAGGGCTTTTCTCAAACTTTCAATATTGGCGACCCAATTTTCAATCATAGTTTTCTCATCTCGCCCCCCTCCCTATAAAATGACAATGCATTGTGTGTTTGCAAAATTAAGTGCTTTGGCACTTAAACTCCAATACGATCTTCGTCATAAACCATACAAAATATCAATATAAGTATTACATTTTGTGTGTGTGTATGTTCCTTTTATGTATTAAATACTTTAAGTTATTTTTAAGTAATAAATACTTTAAGTTATTTTTAAGAAATAAATATTTTGTTATTTTTAAGTAATAAATAATGTAAGTACATTTAAGTTATAAATACTTTAAGTTACCTTTAAGTAATCAATATTTTAAAGTACTTTTAGGGAATAAATGTTTTAAGTTACTTTTTTAAATAATATGATAAAAAAAAGTATTATGCATTTTTTTATTCATTTTTGTAAATCCATAACTTTTTGAAAATAATCACTGATTTTCGACTTTTGAATATGCTTTCGCTCCCGCGTAGGTTATTACTCCCTAAGGGGTAGCGCTCCACATTTTGAGAAAAGCTGCATTACAAGCAACAAAATTTCACTTCATCTAAAAAAAAAATACGAGTGAAAGTATAATGATTTGTGTACATAAAAACACAGCCATTATTGTTGACTTTAGAAGTAGCTATTATATTTGAACTTCAAGAGATACAAAATATCATCAGCTGTGTAGTTTTGAATAACTTCCATACCTAACTCTCCTTGTTACTTCCTTACCTTTTTCATGCAGAAGTAATATTTAAAACGAAATTATTTTCCTTTTCTATCATTGTAAAGTGTGATTAGTTACATATTAAAATTTCCAGAATAAGGCTTCACTTTTTATCTTTCTTGCTTAAAATACCCATTTAAAAATATGTACTTTGATAATTATTAACCTTTTCTCTCCTGTTTTAGTGTTTTAATGTTTCTTTTTACGTTCTTCAGGGATGAATTCACTTAGATAAAATATGTAAAATTAAATGATCTTGCAACACAAAATTAAAGAATGAAAATATTAGGTTCATTCTCAATTATGCATCATCATTGATATATATTAATTCCTATATAAAAATATTAATTTAAAATTAAGAACAAAAATTATTTTGAAGCCTTTCTTTAAAATTATTTAATATTTTTAAGGCTTCCGCGAAAAAAAACCCTAATGTAATCACTAAGTTTGTATATCGAGAACTATGCATGTATTACTGAGAGATAATTTCAATGTAGTTGTGTTCAACAAAACAATGAGCTCTCTCCAGGCACAATTGACAATATATCATTACATATGTGTTTCTCAAGTGCTTTAGAGAGAAATAAAGTTTATGATGGGGTATTATTTTTCAAAGTAATAAATTAAATTAGATGAAATATTTCATAATTTAATGTTGAAAATCATCTGAGACTAAACTTACCGATACTTCATATTTTCAGACAATTTTTCACATTAAGAATTTTTGTTTGAATCTTTTAGAAGAAAAACATATCATTGGAAGCATTTGTGTTGAAATAATTTAAGTAGTATTATTTAACTTAGTATACCTTAAAACACTTTTTAAAATTTTGTTTGAAATCTCTAGAGTTACTTAAGATGCGTCTTTTTTATTACAAGGTAAAAGTTTAAGAAATTTGCTAAGAATCAAAATATGAATAGAATAAATGTATGATTCAATTTTCCACTTGGAGAAAAGAGGGGGGAAACATTCGATTTATTGCAGCTAACATGATCCTGTTATTTTCTGTCTTATTTCTCAAGGGAGATTTTTGCTAATGTTTCTGTTGATTTACACTTTACTATTTTTTTTTGACTGAATTAGAAATACAACTGCGTCTTTCATCTGCCGTTTTCTCACATAAATAAAACACAAATAAGTATACGATATTGTAAATAAATATATAATATGGAAAATTCACAAGAAGCATACCAAAATTTCACATTTAACTCACACAAAAACATTTAAAAATCTACATTAAAACGGATAATTTTTAATAAAATGTAATTAAATGTTAAAATAAATGAAGCTTTCTGAAATATATTTGTATTGTAAAAATTCGTATGCTAATATACTCCACACTCTTTCCAATAAAATAATACTGTATAAAATGGATTTTTTCATTTTATACCATTTTGAATAAGTTCAAGAACATATTTTGTGTGTGCGTGTTTTTTTTTTTTTTTTTGTTGCTAAATTTGAGACATATCTGGAGATTTATATTCTAAAAGTTGTACTTTAAAATTATAAATTACACGGGTGCTCCATAAGAAGAGAAGAGTTGAAAAGATGAACAATAAAACAGTTAGAGACAATTTTTAAAATGTTTCCACTTGAAGTATACAATTTCTCACATATTTGCTTATTAAGAAACGTTCTTAAACATGTTGATAAGAAAATTCAATAATAGTTTAATTTCGAAGAGAAACTTTTTAATGTATGCATTCAGTTAAATGATGTTTTGAAAAATTGGAATGGCATATTAAATGATAAATGTTTCTTTTCTTTAATAATTTTATTGTTTTCCCTCGACGCGAGATTTACTTAAATTAATCATTGAGAATATTCTCGAGTTGATACTTGTCACACAAGATGGACTTAAATTGAACGGTTTTCAAAAACCAGAATTGTGTATTTCTGCGATACTTTGCAATTGAAATTCAGTTAAATAAGAAACCTCTTTTCTACTGGCTTTCATAAAGATAATAGGTAAAGCTTTCAATTCTCTCTTAAGTTTATTTTTATTCTAATTCGTCGTTTCTTGGTAATGCTATTTTGCATAAATCGTTTGATACTTAGCACAGTGCTCAAATAGCGCAAAGGTGGAGAAAATGACAACAGAGTAGTGTCTAGAATTTAATAATTGGATCATTTGTTTAAGTAATTAAAAAGAGATATTTAAATTAAAATATTTATCTCTAAAAGTAATGTTTTTAAAATATTCATTTTACAAAATTAAATTAGTATAATTTGAAAATTTAGCAATAGTATTGGTTTTTGAAGGAGTAATTAATTAATTTTATACATACTTCTATTTTAGTTTTTGAATTGCATTATCGCGGAAATAGAACTAGTTGCATTGCTCTTTTTACCATTCGATACCTATAAAACGCATCTAATATTTCAATTCTGGGTAACATACGTAATATATTGCATTTTACTGGCATTTTTTCTAAAAAAAAACATTGATGAATAAAAAGATCTAGAAAATTAGAGCCAAATTTATTAGGATATTTAAACCAAATTTATAACACTAAAAGTCTTAAATTTTTATCTTCCCTTTTAATCTCATTACTAAGTATTTTTAAAGTTCTAATAACACAAAATGTTTTTTCTAAACTATGATTTTTTTTAGATATTTTATAATTGAATCAGATATGTAAAAATTTAAATATAGTAGTATTTTGTTGCTTAGCTGAATAAATGAGATTCAGAAAAACCTATTTTTTTCCGGTATGTTCAATTAATTATTTATACAAAATATATTTCAGTGCTCTTTTCATAATATTCTTACATCAAAATCATGTTAAATTCACACTTGAAAGTGTTTATCTCATTATGAATCAGTCAATACAACTTGACATAACGAAACTATGTTCTCACTTAGTAATTTCTATAAATTATATATCATAACATTTCCTTTTGAAAAAGAAATGCAGATACATAAATAAATACATATAAGGTTACGTTATTAATATTGTTAAACTTTTTATCTTTTTTTTGTAATACTCAAAAGCAATTTCAAGTTTGTATTATGTTTGGTAAATTTTATAAGTAATTTTTATGTGAAAAAGGTTTTTATGGTTTAAAGTTTACTGTTCATAAAAATTCGAATGGCCGTAGTGGATTAGTGACCGAGGTGACGAGCTTGTGGGTGGTGTGTCACGAGTTCGAGCCTTATACCATTGAAACCCCACCGTATAAGGGAACCATGCACTTTAAATTTGACGAGTGCTCAAAAGTGCTCCCGTTGGTGTGGTGTTGTAATTTTGAGAGAGGGTACCAGCTCAGGTGTCGTCCTTGACACTTGACCATGGTTTAAAATTAAGAGGTCCGTCACAAAAAACCCTTGAGCAGCTGAACAGTGCGATATTAATACTCCCTCCCTCACTCACTCATAAAACAAGGAACTTGACACATCATTTTTAAATACGTTTCTATTGAAATCCATTTAAAATTAACCGTCCATTTAAATATTTTTTCTCGTTATTTTGTTATATAAAAGGATGAAAAATATCAATATCTTTCGCAGATATCTAAAAGACTGTATGTTTATACATTTACAAGATGGTAAACTTTATGTGAATAGTGGTTGGTTTTGTCTAGACGTTTGTATTTACATTATAACATTTACAAAATCAATATATTGTCCTTTAAAATATTGAGAATAGCTTGTATTTGGAAATTTATCAGTTTGTTCCAAAAAAGATCATATTTGACAACGTGAACAAGAGTTTTACAATGATTAGCTTAAGGCAAAATCATTTTATTTCTGTTTTTAGTGGATTGTACTCAACTAAAAAGCTTGACTAGACAGCGTATTATGAGCTAAAAATAAAGTATTGATCATAAATAAAATGCAATTTTCAGATGATGTTTTTCTATATGTAAAATCTTTCCAAGATTAACTGCAGGCAGACTGAGAAGTATTGGTTATATAGTTTTAGAAATTCATCTTAGGAACATGACTGGGAAGAAGTTATCAATAAGTTTAATAATTGTAATGAAGTATAATTTTAATCAAATGTATTATTATGTAACTCTAAGAAAAACTAATTTTGGAATCGTAAACTTTTTTATTGAATATTTTTAGCTTAATAAAGATTTTTAAAAAAATGTGAATCCATTAAACCACATAAGTTTTGCATAGAATTTACATATATTTAAAATTATTAAATATTTTAAAATGTAATTCAAATGCAAAGTAACTTGTGAAATCAATGTTTGTTAGAAATGGGATGACATTAATAAATAACTGACATTAATAAATTTAATTAAAAAATTGGCAGTAATTGATAACAGAGTGTACTAAAATTAATTTTTGATAAAAAAAAAATAACTATAATTTTTTGGCACTAATTTAAAAATAAATTTCTGTAAAAAATTATGTATTCAAAGTTTCCAATGCAAAACTATACAGCTTCATCTTGGAAATAAACACAGTATTTTTATGTGGATTTATAAATACATTCTTGATTAAAAAAGTTTAAAAAAATAAAAGAGAAAAACAGTTTTATTTTATTTTTAATTATTTTGCAAGGAAACAAGGTGCAAAACACAAAAAAGAGACTAAGTGTTTAGCTTGTCAAAAGAGTGAAGTTGGTAACAACTGTTTTGGTAAAATCATCCAGCACAACTCCTCTATCCAATTGATCAGCTTCGCTTAATCGATTAAACCAGTTGTGAGTACTGCGCCATTGTGTAAACGCGTGCAACTACATTCTGACAGAAGAATGTCGAATCAACATCAAGTTTCTAATGAAGAAATCAGCCTCGAAAATATTTCAAATATTAATTATAATAACAGTGGCAAGGGTCAGTGCGGAAGATGATGAACCTGTTTAGTGCTCAAGGTCAACGATTACATACAAAACCATAACCGAAATTCGTGATATTAGTGGGTTCGCACTCATGTCAGTGGTCCGATTTTTAATCAACACTACTCCATAGAAGTACTAAAAAAACTTAATGGAAAAAGTTGTCAGAATTGTGGAGTGGTGGAGATCGCTGTTGCACCAAAAAAATATAAAAAATGCTGTCAAGCAGTTTCTGACCTGCCAAAACATTACTATGAAGGGGCAGCCTCCTTATTCACCACATATGGCCCTATGAGACTCTTTTTTTATGTCTTACTGATAAATCTGGTTGAAAAGGACAATTTACATTAGTTGAAGAGGTTCAGGCAAGACGGAGAATCTTTTGAAGGGTCTTTCAAAAACCTCATTCCGAAACTTCACTAATAATGGCAGCAGAGAATGCATAAGTGTCTGATAGCTGAAGGGAACTACTTTGAAGGTGACAATGTCACAGTGAAGGAATTCTGCACGCATAATAATTTATTTGAACAGTCTCGTTTTTTTTATCCACACCTTGTATAATAAGTATCAGAGAATACATTTCATGAGTCTTATCAGATTTTATAATAGTGTAATTAAATATTAATTAGAGATTATATGAGTCAGTTTTTTATGAAAAATGCTTACCGTTTAGACGGATCTATACGGTTCTTTCCACTAACCTCTTAGGGACTCCTTTTGGGCCATCATTTGTTCAACCAACTTTCTCCGTGGAAAGAAAGAGTGATTATGCAAATTAAGTTTTTGATATCTATTCTATATTCGCGAATTTTGAGAGTTAGTGAAGTGAGGATAGCTTGGATGTGAAGTGAATAGAGTGAGAAGCTAGCAAAACGACAGTAGTATGTATACGTAAACAGTGTACATCGCGAGAAGTTGGAAATTCGGGAAGAGCTTTGTTTCACTATTGCAGAAGTGTTTGAGGCCACGTCTAAAGGATTAAAGGATTGCAAGTGTTCAAGTACGGTGATCATATTTCAAGTATAAGTTAAGAGAGTTAAATTATTATTGCGCTTCTAAAATAAACACAGGCTTTGTATAAGTTATCGTAAGAATAGATTTACATGATCGTATATATTATTCCCACGCCATCTTGTCTCACTTTCGTCCTCTAATTGGTCAAATCTATCTTAATTAGAGAGTGATTTGTGCCTGTGTTGAATATAGAGATAAATAAATAATTGATATTCACCATGCCATCTGATCATTTAGTTCCTCCCACATATCTAGCCGGGTCAAAGCGAATAAGGAATGTGAATTCCTTACAACGTATATAATATTTTTGTAAGAGAAAATAAAAAATTTTCACACACACACACACATGAAATATTTATTATTAATTAAAATGCAAATTTAAATGTTATATCAAAATAAGTATTTAACTATTGCAAAGTGCGCATTTTAGGCAATGAAAAAATTATAACATATATTAAAAATGTGATAATAGTATGTGTTTTTATATTTTTTTACTAGTGGGATATTCATTTGTATAATGATTCAATATTCTGTTATTTTCAATGTTTGCTACATTTCTTCATTTAAGGGAATATTTTACAGATAATTAATTAAGAATTTAGAATAAACTATTGTAGATTACTTTTCAAAGAGAAAAAAAGGCAACTATTTAAGGTTAAATTCATGACTGTTGTTCATTTTAATTTAAATTAAGAATTCTAATGCTCATTTTAGAAACAATTTTTAGTTAGTTAGATTCTAACAAAGGGTGGGAATGACTAAGGAAATGATTTGGGGACTAGACTTTGTGGAATGAAAGTATTCATTTAGGTTATTCAGCTCTCAATAAAATAGTACCAAATGTGTAGTTAATTTTTGGGTTTATGCTTACCTTTATACTCTTTTATGTAAGAGTAAGTAAAGGTAACGTTTCATTTTTACTGTATCAACATAAACAGCTGTCTAACTTATCTGAAATTATTAATTATAAATCATTTTATCACTAATATACATTGAAACTTATTTTACAAATTCAAGAATAGTACATCAAATTTTATAAAGCATCATTGGTAAAAATTCTTAATCCTATAACATGCCCCTGCCAATTTATCCTTCAATTCAGTATATAATATGATTATATGCAATATTCATGAAACCATTGACTATCAAACATCTAGATAGGAAAATGTGTAAAGTTAGGAAATAAATGTATACTGCGGCAGTTTCCGGACAGTTTTGTATATTACTAAATTGATGGCTAGCTTGGTAGAATTGAGGTAAAGGATATCACCCATCGAATTGAATTTACTTAATGGAAGTCCTAATCCGCTTAAATGGATTGTTGCAAGCCACCACAAATTTTGTTAGCGATATTTGCGTGATGTAATTACGAAAGTCTCTTAAAGCATACTCGGATGTAACTTTATTAAGCTATATATTTCTTCCCCTGACTTCTCTATCAGAAGACGAATATTCTGCCAAAGTTATTTTTTTAGTGAAGTGTCTCATCTTCTAGTAAAAAGCCACAGGAAGTTTTCTAGATAAAAAAGGAAAGATACTTAAAGGAACAAAGGTAAAAACCATCTTAAAATAAAAAGGAAACAAAATGGATTTCTTAGTGGTAAATGAATTAACTATATCATTATTTCTTTCAATAAGAAGTAAAAACTACAATATATAATATATTCGTATGATTTATTATAGTTCTAAGACACCTAAATTGCAATAATTAACATTATATATATATATATATATATAATGTTCGACTGACTTCGAGGACCTTTTAATTCTATTGATATAGATGATATGATTAGAGTTCTACATTTAATTTATGATAAATATGATTTGCATAATTCAATGAAAAAGGAAAAATTGATATCCTGGTTAATCTTGTTTTACAAGAAAATTTCATAGCATTTGATCAAAATCTTTTTAAACAGATCAGAGGATTACCTCAGGGTGGTCCTGCCAGTAATAGTTTAGCTAACTCATATTTACATTTTTTTGAAATTGATCATATTTTTGATGATTCTTTCTTATTATACCGTTATATAGACGATGTAATAGTTTTTGGTAAAAATAGTGAATTCAAACCAAATATTATGTTCTACCCTGACAATCTCAACCTTCTTAAAACTAATATTAACTCTAATATGGTTGAATTCCTAGATTTAGACTTGCATCTTATTGACAATAGAGTAGTCTGTAACATTTATGACAAAAGAGATTCTTTTACTTTCCATGTGATTAAAATTCCTGTATGGAACAGCAATTTGCATCTATCAATATACAGAAATATTGTTTTGAATTTTTTACTTAGGAATGATAACTTAACTACCAACAAAATAGATAAATTTAATAATATCAAGAAATTCTTCCAATGCTGCTTAGATCATGGCTATACTTTTAACTTCTTAAGAACATATATTCATCACAAATACATTAATCGTCTTGCTATTTCTGATTTCAAAACCACCATACAACAATAGGATTTCAAAGTCAGCATTTTAGTGGTTTTGCTGTGAAGATTCTGTTTTAACACTCTTCACACAGTTTATTTTTTAAACACCCTTCTTAAAAATCCTATAATATGAAAAATTTCTACATTTTTAGCAACCAAACCAAATTTCTACATTTTGACAACCAACCAAGTTATAGCCTACTAAATTTGAATGTAATCTTTCTTGGCGTCTTCCTTACAAGCTGGTATAAAGGATGCGTTTAAGTGCAATTTAGATTTTTATCACAACATATATAAGCTTTCCATCGGTTTCAAGAGTGTTGGATCTCCTGGAATAAGCTCTGTGAGCAGAAGTTTTAAAATCTTTTTGGAAGAATCCTTTTACTGGGTAATTCTTTTGATATTTTTCTGCTTAAACATTTTGGGAGAATTTTTGCTTAATAGTAGTCGGTTGTTCTTTCATATTTCTATGAGATTTTTTATACTTTGGATTTTTTATATTTTGGATTTTGTATACTTTAAATTTCTATTTATTTTATTTTGGTCTTTCCTACGAGTTGCAAAGGGGAAGGTTGGCGCCTTCAAACTAGTTTAACCCACTTATTCGGTCCTAAGTCCGAAATTGCATTTTGACTCGCTAGGTTCTTATTTGTATTTCATTAGATTTGATCTTAATTTTTTCCCCTGTTATGTTCTATTTTTATATAAATTTTTCCATATATATATATATATGTATGTATTAATCCAACTTTTATGTAAATTATTTTATATATAAGCTGCCTAGGTCAGCAATGTTGATAACACTGTAGCATTTATTCTTTTAAAATTTTATATTTAGCTATTATTTAAAATTTTCATATTTCTTTTTAAATTCCGTTGTCTGATTGTCTTTCAATTTCAATTCTTTTCAGTTTTCCTCATGTATATTCATCTCTCAATTGTAAAGAAATTTTGATTATCTATCTATATATATATATATAATCAAAATTTCTCTACAAGAGAGATATTAATTAACATGATTAATACTTAAAATAATTGTAATTGCAAGATAACCGTACAACAGAATTTAAATGGAGTAATGAAAAATTAAAATAACTGAGTTAAATATAACAATATAAAAGAATGGATGCTACAGTATTATCAACATTGCTATCTTAGGACAGCTTATATACAAAAAGAAAATTGCAAAAAATTTATCTATATAAAAGTGGGTTGAACATGTTTTTCGGCTAGCTTCCCCCTTTCTGTTAATAATGCCGAGCAAAAACCTATTGGAAATAATGGATAGGAAATCTAAATCCATTTTGAGAAAAAGTAACATACCTAAAAATTGCATACAGAAACGCAAAGCCCGCGCTAAATCTGAGTACAATAAACAAGTTATTGCCAGATTCTGGACCCAAATTCAAATTCAAAACAAAGCAATGGCTGAAAAGTAGCACTTAACAAAAGTATGAAAAGAATAGAAATAATAAAATAAGAATTGTAAACATACGACCATTATCTTAGATACTCTAAGATAATATGATTTAAAAGTTATAATAAATTTTAAAAAGTAATTTTATCTAAATCTAGAGATCGGGGGTATTTAAAACTATCTAGGAAGAATAATAAATCTATAAGATTAACCTGCTAAAACTGTGGAAATTTAATCCTAACTATTTAGTAATTCTTTATTCAAATATCTATTAATAAAATTAATTGGGTAGTTTTGAATTAAACAGTATTTAGTAAAATATTTATAGTTTTTTTAATTTTTTCTGATTTATTTGAAATTAGAAATTTATTGCGTAGTGTGTAATTAATAACAATATTTCTGAATATAGAAACATGCACACTACTCTCCAATGCGGTACTTTTATAAAATTGAAAAATTAAAGTCTTCTCTTTAATCATACATATTAGTAACTATTTTATTATCTTTTAATTTAATTTCTATATCAAGAAGATTTGCTTCATAATTGTTACTATTTGTCTGTGTATTAAATTAAGATATTGTGGATAAAAATTAATGCTAGGTTTCAAGTTGTCTTGCTTGCCAAAAATGATTATATCATCTATATAACAAAAAAAGTAATATTCTAAGTAGTCTGTGGAACTATTTTCAAAATAATGTAAATATAAATTGGCAAGACGGTTACTAGCTGGGCCACCTTGTGGTAGACACTTAATCTGTTGATAATAGTTACCATTATGATAAACATAATTCTCTTTTAGAGCTAACCTTAGTAGCGAACCAAATCTATCATATTGGACATTTTTAAGCAAAGTATCTTAATGTAATTTTACAAGTGTTTTCATCATATATATATATATATATATATATCAAGTAGATACAGAGAAATAAATTTAACATTAACATATAGAACGTAATTCTACTAGCTGGTATACCCGTTCTTCGCAGATGTGAATTGAAAAATGAAACAATATTATTGAAGGAAAAATAAATTATTTATGCATTTAAGTTCAAAAAAAATTCATCTGCAAAATTTGAAATCTGTAGGTGTAACAGTTGAAAAAAATATTTAAAAAAAAATTTATAATGGCCCGAAACACCCAAAGGTGTCGACTTTTAAAAACTCCTTACTTTTTTTATCTCTTCTAAGAAAAAAGTTATATGTTTTCTAAATTTCAAGTTTATAGATTTAGTTGTTCATAAAAGAGAATTTCTTTTAACAAAAAAATTGCCCTAACAGCCCACCTTGGGTGTCAGTTTTCGCAAAAACCCCTTTCTTAGCAGATCTCTACTCCATGAAAGAAACCTGCTAGATATATACCAAGTGTAGGTTATGTTCATAAACGGGATTCTATAACACCTCTATAACCCCTCTCAACAGCCTTGGGGGTTAAATTTTGAAAAAAGGCCCCTTTTGTAGCGGTTCTCTACCCTTGCAAAGGAATATATCAACCCGATTTGAAATATTTAGGTCTAATAGTGAAAAAACGGGAATATTTTTCTATAACCGGCACTTAATCTTTCGCAACTACTTTATGTGCTGAATTTTTGCAATTCCATTTATTAGCGGATCACTGCTCCATGTCTACTAAACATACCTACAAAATTTCAAGACTGTAGGTCGAGCAAATCTAAAACGAGAATATTTATCTTTAACGCCCCTTATGGAATCACTGCACCCCTAAGTTCGTTTTTTACAAACATGTTCTTATAGGAACTCTACTCCATAAAACTAATTGGCCTATCAAATTTCAAATATGTCGGTATAATAGTGTAAAACAAAGAAATGTACATCTTTAATGACCCTTAATTCCCTCGCAACGCCACTTAGCAGTAGATTTTAGTAGACACCATTTTGTACTGGATCTCTACTTTATGAAAGTAACCTGCTTACCAAATTTCAGGACTATGTCAAATAGTTTAGTCGGTGGCCTCTTCGGGGCCACTTTTCACAAAATATGTTCTTAGAAGATCTCTACTACATTAAAGGAACATGCCTTACAACTTTCAATAGTTCCGGAGATATCTGTATGAGAGGGTGTGTAGCGTTTCTCCTTTTTTATATATAAACATAAATAAAAAAACATATTTATTATATTTTTATACTGCGTAATTACTCAAGTGAACTAAAAAGTCATTTTGTAGAACATACCTTAAAACTCGGAAGAAGCTCAGTAAAAATGAAGAAGAAAAAAAATATAGTAGAAATATAAAAAATCATATACAATTATCAATAATAAATATTCAAATATTTGTTAACACCATAAGTACTAATTAAAAGTTATACAATCCTCTCCTCAATTGAACTGTTTTTCACATAGGCGCAAATATGCGGTGTATTAGTGGAAGTAAGTCATAATCAGGCTAATTTTTCTCTGAAGTAAACTCCTCGCAAATTCTATAAAATGTCATAATGTTGCATTCCAAGCAATTCGAAATGGTATTACTGATAACAGCGCAAAAAGGAAAGGACCGCATTACGTAAAGACATTTATACACGTCCAGGGCTTTTAACGAACTAGTTGAGAGAGACGCATATATACGCTGGCGGAACTTAAGGCTATCTAATAATAATTATAAAAAAAACATTTAAAAACAGATACACTTTTTAAAAATCATAAAAATTATTTGGTAGTCTATTTGTTAGAAAAAATTTTCTAATAATTTTAAGTTTTATTAATATTTTTTTATTTAATATTTTCTGATTTATAAAATAAAGTGCTGAGGATTTACTTGCCTTTTAGTACGCCTTTGTAAAAAAAGTAGTAAATAAAGCATGGGCAGTTGTAAAAAATATTTCGAGCAAATGCTTTAAGAAAAGAGCAATATTACTTTAGATTTTTCAGATTAGTTAAATGGTAGCTAAATTTCCCATATCTTTACACTACATCACAAAGCACAACAGGGATTTTAACATAAGTCAAACATTTTTCTCAAAGCACACTCTTTAGCTTGTTTTCTAATAATTGTTATAGAATTATATAATAATTGCAATATTATAACATATAATTGTCTTCCCTCTCCCGCATAAAATCATAAATTTTAAGGGACATTGAAAAATTCTTAGCTGAAAGGCATCACATTTTTTAGATAAATTTTTAAAATGCATTAACAATTTTTTAGTATCTTGGTTTGATCAAATATATTATGTTTGCTTAATAGTTATAAATCAATTATAAAATATCACTGCACATCAAATAGTATTACAGATAATTTTTAAAAAAAACTTAAGACACCTACCAAAATTTATGACTCTTCATGAAACTTAAACAACAAGAGAAATTGTTGCATTTTATGCACAGTTGAATCAATTAAAGTATAGAAAAAATATTTGACGTATAAAATTCAACTAAAAATGAGATGAACAATTGTGTTTATCATTATGCTAAATAGAGTATGGTACTTGAAAAAAAAATCAGAAAAGTAAAAAAAAAAACTAATTTGTTTTAGATTAATGTACATTTTAAGGTTCATTTTCTGAAATAATTTTGTCCGGAAAATCTGATCAATGTTAAAAATTCAGATAAAAAAATAATCGCTGTGAACACATACCTAATTAGACTCATTACTGAAAATGTTTTCTTTAGTGTGATTATAAAAATCTGAGCTTTTCCTATTTCTATTATGATTGAAAATGCATATACTTAATATAGATATAGAATCTTAAAATTATTTTTCAATAACATACATGATTCACATAATATGATAAATTTACATATTTAATCCAGATATACATTAAATGTCACCATTTAGTTTTATATCCCATCAGTCATTTCCTGAAATATCTCCCAGACATTCAAAATGAAACGATATTTTTTTTAGAAAAGAGAATTGTAACCACCCTTTTCTTAGACCTGTCCCACTTAACAGCCGAAAAATTTCCACGTCCTCTAGTGGTCGTAACAATATTCAGTGATCCTCAAGCTTCGGAACTGTAAGGACTTTCTAGCCTGTGCTCCAATCATTTTAATTCTATTATAAATGTTAATCCTCTGGATATGTCTGTTACATAAATGTCTGTATTGTTTATTAAACGTGTTTTAATTAACTAGTGGACTTAGTTAAGAACCCTTTTCCAGCGTGTCACTTTATTACAATGGATTACCTCTTATAGAATGAACATAAGTGGGTTATAACAGAAAAATAAGAATAAAAATATTTTTTATTATAATAATAAAGGAATGGAGTTGCACATTGTTGTCTTCTTTCTAGATTACCAGCTGACGTAATATTAAGAAAGCAGGAACCAAGGACCAATAGAGACTTAGAGTGAGAAACGACAGGAAATGAGACGAAGCGCTGCAGTCGTGGTGGAAGACAGATAAACGACATGTCGATGTAGAACGAGAGAGACCACGTGATATCCAGCGAGTTACTTTTGACGATGGTTTAACTACTTTTTACTAACTTCCAACCTACTCTTGTAAATAATTGCTCTTAACAATTGTATACGTAACTTCATCTGGCCCGTTGGAACTCTCTACAATAATAATAAAAATTTTTTGAATAAAATCCTAACCTAATTTCTGTTTTTTTTAAAATTGTAACTCTTATCATAAACTCTGAAGAATGTTTTGATAGCATTGTTAAAAAAAAGACTAAATTTGTATTATAGAGAAACACAAAACACGAAAAAAAAAATCGTATTAATTCATGATGTTTAATTTGATTTTTTTGATTTTCTTTTTGACAGAAGTTAATCTTGTGTCAGTTAAAATGGAAGGATCAAATACACTTGCAATTTTTTTAAATGATGCAAAATCAGATGCTTTTGGATTTTAACTTCTTAACTGACATTGAAAAGTTAAGAAATTCACCCCAATTAGGGATTGCAATACCGGTATATTGGGATACCGAATACTGGTATTTTGATCAATTTGTACAATTTGTAATATCCGTATTCATAAGCTGAAAAATTGGTTTTTCTGTATTTACTAGAATTTTT
>BMAO01023667.1:0-27071 GCA_019973975.1 Trichonephila clavata
GGTTTTTTTTTTCTTCTTCTTTTTGAATATAGAAACAATTATGAAGATTATAAATTTTGCTTTGGGTACATAGTGATCTCAATAAGGAAATTTTTCAATAAAATTTGTTACACCACCTTTATACTGCACAAACCATTGTCTTTTTCAAATGGTTTTGGATCATATCTACTGTATTAAAAAGTGTTGTGTAACTAATATTGCTGACAGTCTTAGAAAAAGCAGAGTGCTTTTAAAAATAAATAAAATTTTAACTTGTTGCATTTCCCGTCATATAAATATTTTTTTCCAATTAATTGCATTACCCAATCTCTCTAATGCTGTAGAAAGTCTTTCACAACTGTTATACAATTAAAATGCATGTCACCACAGCAAGAAATTCCATCTAGCACTTTTTGAGATAAAAAAGTCAGACTTTCTAAGATGCAGAATATTGCTTCATATATTTGGTTGATATACATAACACATAAAAAGCAACCTGAAAAATTACAACTATTTAAGTATTATGAAACAAATGCAGTATTAAAAAATGGTTTTATGGACAAAAAAAAATAGCAAATTCTTATTAATAATCTATCCAATAAAAAGACAATCACATTATATCATTACTTTCACCGTCATTTTCCACATTGCCCATGAAATATGGTGTATGAATGCAAAACCTCTGTTTCTAAATAGGTAAGGTAAATTTCTCAAGGTCTATTCCTTATAACTAATAACAAAATACTATCTCAAAGATGAATAATTTATTATTAAGAGAATTATTTATACGTGTTAAAAACATATTACTTTGGTATACACTTTTGCTTGTATAGATAGCAAGCATTAATTCCCTGATCCAATATATTTATTAATATTAGTGAGTGAGTTAGTGAATATTAACGTCCCACTGTTCAGCTACACGAGGGTTTTGGGGACAGTCCGCGTAATTTTGAACCATGGTTCAAGTGACGCGGACGACACCTGAGCTGGCACCCTCTCCTAACTAACTCACCACACCAACGGGAGGACGTTTGAGCTCTCGACAGATTTTACGCGCATCGTTTCCCTACACGGCGGGTCTTCAGTGGTACTAGGATCGAACACATGACATGCTAGCCACGATCCGATGCCTTGACCACTTGGCTACAGCGGCCACTATTTAATATTAGACACTTACCTGCAATAGAAGTGTACAGGTATTTTCTAAATTTCGTTTGTTCCAAAAGTATGAATCAATTTTCTTTACCAAAAATTTTATTAATAAAGTATGATATAAAGGCACCGTAATACATTTTATTAGACTGCATCAGATGAATAATATACGAAACATGTAAATCTTATTCTTCATAAAATAAAATATACTCTGTTTTTTGGAAAAAGCTCTATTATCTTAGAAAATATTATAAAAACTACGGATGAAGAAAAGAAAAAAAACTCCTCACATATGAGCATTTGAAAATATAATATACCGAAATGTTTATGTGCTATTCATCCATAATTAGCAAATTTGTTTCTCTTGTGTAATTTTATTATAATAAATCGCAACTATGCAACAATACTCAATTATCTCTAAAAAGATTTTTTGTACTTTCTCTGAAACATACAGCTTATTTCTTTTGAAATTATGAATAATTTTCTACCATCTGTCTTAAATTTTCTTTTGATATATTCGGAAATATACCTGTTTTTAGAAACTTATCTAAAAAGAAAGAAAGAAAAACTCATTAAAAACAAAAATATTAACAGCTAAGGTATGTGTGAGCTATTTTCATGAAGAATTTTATATCATTGTATATGCTTGAATTCCCCCCCCCTGTGTCTGTACTTTATAATTTTTAGCATTTTTGATAGTTATTCCTTCGAGCAAAATAGTTATGTCTTTTCAGAACTTCGAAATAGTATTGTGCATATCTCATTACTAGGTACCATTTGAATTATTTAGTAGTTCCATTTTTCGAATAATTTAATACTTGCTAGTGTTTCAAATCTCGAACATTAACAATACGTTAAATAACTAATTGCATTTTTATTAAAAAAAGTTTTCCGTGCAATTATAAGTAAAAGAATATAGTGATATATTTTCAAATAAATTTACTCAACATTTATCACAAGTAAAAATGTTTTCATTGCAATAATGTTACACATTAATTTTATAGCAAAGATTCAAGCACATTTTTTCCCCCCTTCGTTATTCAATTTTATGCGAACGCGAGGAAAATATGAAGAAATACTTTTCAAATTATACTATGTAGATTTTATACAGAACTTTTTTGATTGAATTCCTTTGCATTTCTTTGTAATTGCAAGCTTATTTCGAATAATATTTTATTCAAATTATTTTATGATGGATCTGATTTTAAATGTGATATCACTATATTTAAAATATTTATAATGTGTAAGAAATTTTTTATCTTCAATCATTTTGGTGAATAATTAAATGACGAAGCAAATACTGATGTCTTCAGTACAAATATAAATCTGTGTTTAACAACTAACACATATAGAATGACAGAAGTGTTTATGGAAGGTTTCGCGGCACAATCATTCAAGATCGCCTTGATTCTACGCTCAAGCTTTAACACAACATTTTTCTCATTGTGTCAAACTTACAAAACTGCTTTTTCTAAAACCTTTACATGAAGACCACTCCCTCGAAACATCTGGAACCGTACGTATCCCAAAATCAGGGATTGTCAGCAAATAATTCATTGCTGAAAGATAACCAAATAACTGAACTGCTTCCACAGATGTATCTTGAAAGTTCAACGTACTTTTATGATTTTGGCGATTTAGTTTTGAGTTTGACGAGTAAAGATATTTATCCATTATATCTCATTTGGAATAATCCAATTATTATTAATCGTACATTGCTGCAATGAAAATAACATCAATTAACTAAACATATATACGTAAAAACAAATATATTTTAATCTTCGAAACGATTTGTTAATGTTTGTATTTTGCGCTTATAATTGCCTCAAGCATTTTTCTTTCTTCCCGAAATTTATTAAGGTGATATGGTACACTAAAAATCATTAAACTGTCGAAATTTTTTTATTGGCTTATTTGATACCCCGAATTTTTATAAATATGCCTGCAAAATTTCAAAGCTTTACCTGCATTTTTCATAAAGTAATGGAGCAATGTTTGACGCTAAACAGCAACTACCCCGCCTACATTTCAGATTATCTGCTAGAAAAGAGCCTGATAAAAAATGAATTAATTATTTTTCTAATACGCTTCAATGAGATTGACATTATACAAGCAGTAATAAATCATTTTAAGAAAGAATTGTGCAATTCATGCAAAAATTCTAGTTTGTGAATTATTTACTGGGAAGATCAAATGGATTTGGTCAAGATTTAAAAGGTGTGCGTGCTTTTTATGATATTATTATGAATGAAATTAAAACTTCAAAACGGATACTCCCAAGGCACAAATACTAAATCTCATATATACTAAATCTCAATATATGTCATGCTGTATTTTCAACAAACTATCTGCTTGACAGTTAAATTTTCATTTTAAAATAATTGGACATTCATGTATTGTGAATATAGATTAACAATATATATTTTTATCAGTATTGGCATGCAGAAGTAGATGATGTGACTTATACTATTAGTAGGCTGAATTACAATAAATATCATCAAAATATTTATTGAAAGCAGGCTTTTTATCAGTCGATGCAATTTTAAAATTTTCCATTATTTGTTTACATCTGATTGAACTTATTCCTTCCAAATGAGCTACTAGAGAAATTTCCCTTAGCATTTCAAAATTGGAAAACAAGATCATTTAATCATTTCTTCCAAGTGCATTGAAGGCATAATGCAATTAATTTTTAACTGGGCACCTCTCTCTCAGAATGTTGAAACACAATACATATTTCCTGTATTTAATTTATTAATAATAACATGAGCAACAGAGTAAAGCATTCCTTATTAGTCAAGTACAATTAAACTTCTATTAACCGAATACATATTCTAATACTGAAGATTTTTCAATACCCCTTCAAGATTAGCTTTAATGAACTCTATAGAAGTTTTATAAACCAGTTGAAATGCTTGATTATGCTTTGAAAAAATATATTATACTGATCCCTTAAAAGTCTTTATAAAGAGTGATTCTATCAAGAGAGAGAGAGAGAGATTCCATTAATAATTAGAATATAGAATCTTTGATATTTCTATACAACTAGTTTTTCTTTTATATGTCTAGGAAGCTTCACATGTTAGCAAATGTGTTAAATATCTAAATCTACAATTTCACTCATGATATGGAAAAGGTTAAGGGAAAGTTAAATCTCAACATATTGTGTAAATCTTTACGTGTGATTCGTATAAAATTTTTTGCAATAGATAATACATTCCAATAATGATTTTTTTCTTACTTTAATTAAATAAATGTATTTTCTTATATTAAGAATAATGTTATTACCTTTGGTTGGATCCTAGCAGGGCACCCTTCTTTTACAAGAACACCTCCAGAAAATTTGTATTTTCTATTATTATTCTCACAATCATTTAAAAATTTAGCCAAACAATTTACCTCATATATTTACGCTAATTTTTCATAACAATCAATAGAACTTTCGATTTAACGACAAGAAAAAGTTTTACACTCACGAGATCCGCCAAGTGGGCAATCACCCAGCAGGAACTAAAAAAATAATGAATCTACTACAATAGTAAATACCTGGAAATTTTAAAACGTATTATTAAAACATTATAAATAATCAACGCATAAAATTTTTACATTCACGTGATTGGAGAATCGAGCTTTTACACGGCAGAAGCTAGAAAGTCGATGAACGGAAAATGTTAATTACATCAAATCAAAGCACAAAATAAAATAAAAATACAATATAAAAGAGTAAAATAATAATAATTCAAAATTATGAATCAAAGTTTTTAGTTATTCACATAAGTTAGAAATTCCATAAATCAGCAAATATGTTAAAATAGCTTTCATGGCCCGGCGTTGCACGGGCTTTCTCTACTTTTATAAATTTTCCGTTCTCTTCACAAAATCAGCATGACCAATAATCTTTTTCGAAGTAACTGTAGCTTCTATGTTTTTTCCTCTCCTCTAAGCCCGGCGTTGCATGGGCTTATACCGAGGGTATAACTTAATTTCCATGTTAATTTCCTCCTTTTATTCTAACGCCAACACTTTGGTGTGGGTTTGACGCGTACGATGTGAATGCATGACCCGTGAGTGCGTGTCATGGCTTTGTTGCTTAACATTTTCCCTTCTCTTCACAAATTCTCAATCCTAGTACCACTGAAGACCCGCCGTGTAGGGGCGCGATGCACGTAAAATCTGTCGAGAGCTCAAACGTCCTCCCGTTGGTGTGGTGTGGTAGTTAGGAGAGGGGGGTGCCAGCTCAGGTGTCGTCCGCGTCACTTGACCATGGTTCAAAATTACGCGGACCATCCCCAAAGGGCCTCGTGTTGCTGAACATTGGGACGTTAATATCCACTCAACTTCACAAATTCAGCACTTCCAATATTATTTTCCGAAATTAGTTTGATTTCTTTGTTTCTTTCCTCTCCACTCAGACCGGCGTTGCACGGGCTTTTACCGAGTGAATAACTTCACCCTCATGGAAATTTCGTGTTTCCCTCACTCGGGGTAGGAACTCCGTAATTTTACACGCCTCTTGCCTTGATAGCACTTGTGTGTGTGTGTGCGTGCGATGTGAGTGATTTCTTTAACAATGTCATAAAAACTCCCTTTTTCGAAATTTGTTCTTGCGTTGGTGTGGTGTGGTAATTATTAAAGATGGGTGAAAGCTCAGGTGTCGTCCTCGTCACTTGAGCATGGTTGAAAATTTCGAGGTCCGTCACCAAAAACCCTTGAATAGGTGAACAGTGCGAATTTAAAAATGACCCTCTCATTTTCCAATTCTTTCCTTTTCCTAAGTGAATAATTTCATCCCCATGGAAATTTCGTGTTTCCCTCAGGCCGATAGCACTTGTGTGTGTGTGTGTGTGTGTGTGTGTGTGTGTGTGTGTGTATGCGCGCGATGTGAGTGATTTCTTTAACTATGTCATAAAAACTCCCTTTTTCGAAATTTGTTCTTGCGTTGGTGTGGTGTGGTAATTATTAAAGATGGGTGAAAGCTCAGGTGTCGTCCTCGTCACTTGAGAATGGTTGAAAATTTCGAGGTGCGTCACCAAAAATTTTCGAATAGGCAAACAGGGGGAATTTTAAAATCACCCACTCACTTTCCAATTCTTTCGTTGTAGTTTTTTATTTCCCGGAAACGAAAATGTAGTCTTTTTAAAAATAGTTGTATGCTGAAAAAAAGACAGAAAGTATAAATTTTTAAAATTACAAAATTTCACTACTATTTTAATTCTTGAAGTAAAATTGTGAGAATTTTATGAAATATTTGACACGGGGGGGAAAAAGTTTCATGCAATTACGCATTATTTTAAAGTAAACTATAAGTTTTATGAAAGAGAACAAAAATTTCGATACTGATAAATCTTTTTAAATGAATCTCAGAAATGCATTGAATGCATTTTAATTTTTAAAAAATATATTAATTTAAATCCATTATCAATAAATACTAATAAAAAAAATTCTACAGATAGCTCTTGAAACATTTGGATGTTTAATTAAACATATGTAAGTGTTAAAAATCCACTTTTGGGGGAAAACCTAGTTATATGCTAACATTCACTGAAAAAAACATTAAAAAAAAAAGAATACTATTTGATAAAAACATTTAATTTTTTTAATTTTAATTTTATAGTTTTTCATTCCACTCTGTGTTAAAATTATTTAAACACGTATCTGCGGAAAAAATTATATTATACAAAACTAACTTATTAATTATTTTTAATAAAATTGATTAAAAATGCTCATTTAGCAATTAATTGTGACATATTACTTTTGGCATTTTACTTTTTTAATCACTGTTTCTAAATATCAATGAACTTTTTAAAAATCATTTTCTTTTAAATTCATCGATATTTATAAAATACAAAACTATAACTTATTAATATTTTTACATTAAAATTGATTAAAAATATTCATTTAGGAATTAATTGTGACATTCCGTTTGCTTAAATAATGGCAGCACTGAAAATTTACGTGGGAAAAATAAACAGAAATGAAAGCTTCTTGTTAGGAATTGTTGAAAAAGATAGAAATTACTTTAAATGATTAAAAATCAGAAAAAAACCTTTTTTAAGGCAAAAAAAAAAAAAAAAATGAAAAGTACATTAAAATAACAGAGGATCATGTTAAAATAAGTATTTATCAGTAAAATTAATTTACGTGGGAAAAATAAGCAGAAACGAACAAAATGAAATTCGCTAGATTCGAACCTAGACATAAGAAAGAATTAAGATACTTCGCGAAAGCGGCGCGTTAGCCAATCACGCCACGCAGGTTAGTAACAGAACAGAAAATAGGCAATAATAATGAATGGTCGGTTCAAATTGAATTTAATTTTTAATTGAGGGGATCCATAGGATATTCACATAACGATTGAAACATTTCGATTGAAGATTACATTTAAATGTATTGCAAAAAATTTATTGATTTTTGATATTTTAAAAAAAAACAATTAATAATAAAGAATATATAATATACAAACATAGCTTTTTTTTTCCTAAGGAATTTATACCTATTTAACTGACTATTTCCAAAAAAAAAATTTCGAAATGGGCAAATTCTTCGATTTTATTATGAAATTATATGTCAAAAAAAGAAATATACATTAGGCATTATTTTAAAGTAAACTATAAGTTTTATGAAAGAGAACAAAAATTTCGATACTGATAAATATTTTAAATGAATCTCAGAAATGCATTGAATGCATTTTATCATCTTAATCTGACATATATAGTTGATAAAATACATCTTTCACTCGCATTTTTTTTTTTTACTCGCCAAAGTTACTGATTTCCCCTGTTTAAAGCAGAATTTTTTTAGTGCAACCCTTGAGTTACAGCGGTCGAAGGCGAAACAGGTCTGAAATCTTTGGCGCAAAGCTAATTTTCGACGCCAATGTTTGGCTAAATGTAAAATCGCATATTTTGAATTATTTTAAAAATCATTACCTTCATTTTAAGGGCATAATTTTTACGTTAATGCTCTCAAACATCACCAACTATTTGTAAAAATTACGTACTTTGAAATAAAAAATGTACAAATTACTACTTTTTAATTTATTTCTCAGAAAAACATAAGTTTACGAAAATCACAATTTTTTTTTTAAATCCGTAATTTTGAAGCAATTTTTTCAATCTTCGTATATGTTACGGATAATATTACTGTACACACGGAAAAAAGGTTTTGTGAGATTATCTTCATAAATGACGAAGTTATTCAATGTGAAGTAAAAATTAAGACTACTTTTTAAAAATTCTATAAAAAAAAAGTTTTGGGAATTTTATTTTTTAAATGAATGGATCTAAAAGAGAAAGGCTTGAAGTTAATTAGTGTAGAATATCGATTTAATAACACGAAAAGTAATTCATACCCAACGATTTAGAAATAATTTTCATAAAAACGCATCAGTTTTAACACTATTTTAAAAAATTCGAAAAAAATAGAAAATATCGTTATTTTACAAAAAAAATTACACCGTGTCGTGGCGAAATAAATGATCTTTCCGATTCTGTAATTATTTTTTGTCTAATTTCGACACCGAAAATCGGATGACAATTTTAATATGGTGGAAAACGTAAGATTACCGCTCGGCCGAAACGGAAGGGAAGTTCCACCAAGTAAGCAACCGGTAGGAGTAAAACAATTCGGCGTTTTAAGGTTTTTAATTAATATCTTTTTAACTAATTACAATATCGGAATATAAATAGGCAATACGGCTTCCCCGGAAAATTCCCGATCTTTTGGTACCTTCCGCGACTTTCTGCGTGGTGCTGTTCGTGAGAAGATAGACGCACATAGATAGATACATACATACATACGTTTGTTTACCTTCGAATTTTAATAGTGTAAGACTAGCTTTCATGGCCCGGCGTTGCACGGGCTTATACCGAGGGTATAACTTAATCCCCATGTTAATTTCCTCCTTTTAGTCTAACGCCAACACTTTTGTGGGGTTTCACGCGTACGATGTGAATGCATGTCCCGTGAGTGCGTGTCATGGCTTTGTTGCTTAACATTTTCCCTTCTCTTCGCAAATTCTCGATCCTAGTACCACTGAAGACCCGCCGTGTAGGGGAGAAATGCACATAAATTATGTCGAGAGCTCAAACGTCCTCCCGTTGGTGTGGTGTGGTAGTTATGAGAGGGGGTGCCAGCTCAGGTGTCGTCCGCGTCACTTGACCATGGTTCAAAATTACGCGGACCGTCCCCAAAAGGCCTCGTGTTGCTGAACAGTGGGACGTTAATATTCACTCAACTTCACAAATTCAGCACTTCCAATATTATTTTCCGAAATTATTTTGATTTCTTTGTTTCTTTCCTCTCCGCTTAGCCCTGCGTTGCACGGGCTTTTACCGACTGAATAACTTCACCCTCGTGGAAATTTCGTGTTTCCCTCTGGCCGATAGCACTTGTGTGTGCGGGCGTGCGATGTGAGTGATTTCTTTAACAATCTCATAAAAACTCCCTTTTTCGAAATTTGTTCTTGCGTTGGTGTGGTGTGGTAATTATTAAAGGTGGGTGAAAGCTCATGTGTCGTCCTCGTCACTTGAGCATGGTTGAAAATTTCGAGGTCCGTCACCAAAAACCCTCGAATAGGCAAACAGTGCGAATTTAAAAATCACCCACTCACTCTCCAATTCTTTCGCTTTACCGAGTGAATAACTTCATCCCCATGGAAATTTCGTGTTTCCCTCAGGCCGATAGCACTTGTGTGTGTGTGTGTGTGTGTATGCGCGCGATGTGAGTGATTTCTTTAACTATGTCATAAAAACTCCCTTTTTCGAAATTTGTTCTTGCGTTGGTGTGATGTGGTAATTCTAAAAGATGGGTTAATGCTCAGGTGTCGTCCTCGTCACTTCAGCATGGTTGAAAATTTCGAGGTCCGTCACCAAAAACCCTTGAATAGGCAAACAGTTCGAATTTAAAAATCACCCACTCACTTTCCAATTCTTTCCTTTTCCTGAGTGAATAATTTCATCCCCATGGAAATTTCGTGTTTCCTTCAGGCCGATAGCACTTGTGTGTGTGTGTGTATGCGCGCGATGTGAGTGATTTCTCTAACTATGTCATAAAAAATCCCTTTTTCGAAATTTGTTCTTGCGTTGGTGTGGTGTGGTAATTATTAAAGATGGGTGAAAGCTCAGGTGTCGTTCTCGTCACTTGAGAATGGTTGAAAATTTCGAGGTCCGTCACCAAAAATTTTCGAATAGGCAAACAGGGTGAATTTTAAAATCACCCACTCACTTTCCAATTCTTTCGTTGCAATTTTTTATTTCCCGGAAACGAAAATGTAGTCTTTTTAAAAATAGTTGTATGCTGAAAAAAAGACAGAAAGTATAAATTTTTAAAATTACAAAATTTCACTACTATTTTAATTCTTGGAGTAGAATTGTGAGGATTTTTTTGAAATATTCGACTCGGGGGAAAAAAGTTTCATGCAATTACCTTTATAAAAGAAGAAATTATTAAATGATTGATTTAAGTATTTTGAGTGCTTTATTAAAATTTGTTCAAAAAAGTTTTTGGCTTTTTTTTAAAATCCCTGATTTTAAAAGTTTTAAATTGAAAATTTCGAAGTCCGTCGCCAAAAAACTCTGGAGTAGGTGAACAGTGCGACTTTTTAAAAATCCCTCACTCACATTTCAATAACGGAAAAAATATTGCAACAGCAAGTTTGACCTTGGCCGCTGAGCGTTAAACAGAGGGGGGGGGGAATAATAATGATTCTCGCGCATGCGCAAAGCCTTTAGAATGTCTTTAAAGTTTTCATTATTTTTGAGGGCTCAATTTTTAATTGAAAATTCCAAGTTTTCACATATTGATTGGAAACAACAATAATTTTTAAAGAAAAAAGGTTACAAAAATAATGCTTGTATGATTTCTCGCAAAAACTTTATTTTATGAAAATCACAAAAAGAAATCTTTAAAATCCGTAATTTTTAAGCGAAATCGACACACGGGAAGAGAAAAAATCATAAAATATGCAAAACAGCATTGTTTTGTAAAAAAAAAAAAAAAAGTTTTTTTTCTATAAAATTCTTTAAAGAAAAATAGTTTTTTCCCGGAAACGAAACTGTAGCCTTTTTAAAAATAGTTGTGTGCTGAAAAAAAGACAGGAAGTATAAATTTTTCAAATTAAAAATTTCACTACTATTTTAATTCTTGAAGTAAAATTGTGAGAATTTTTTGAAATATTCGACACGGGGAAAAAAGTTTCATGCAATTACGCATTATTTTAAAGTAAACTATAAGTTTTATGAAAGAGAACAAAAATTTCGATACTGATAAATATTTTAAATGAATCTCAGAAATGCATTGAATGCATTTTAATTTTAAAAAAATATATTAGTTTAAATCCATTATCATTAAATACTAATAAAAAAAATTCTACAGATAGCTCTTGAAACGTTTGGATGTTTGATTAAACATATATAAGTGTTAAAAATCCACTTTTGGGGGAAAACCTAGTTATATGCTAACATTCACTGAAAAAAACATTCAAAAAGAAAAAAATACTATTTGATAAAAACATTTAATTTTTTTAATTTTAATTTTATAGTTTTTCATTCCACTCTGTGTTAAAATTATTTAAACACGTATCTGCGAAAAAAAGTATATTATAAAAAACTAACTTATTAATTATTTTCAAGTATGAAAAAAGGCGACCGGCGGGTTTCTGCGAGGCGGACATCATCCTTCGCATTGACCGCGCACGGACAGTGCTGCAGTTATAGTCTTGAGTGTAGCGGACTCTCAGCACTCCGCCACCAGACAGTTAACCAATGTTTGGCTAAATGTAAAATAGCGTATTTTAAATTATTTTAAAAAATCATTACCTTTATTTTAAGGGCGTAATTTTTACGTTAATGCTCTCAAACATCACCAACTATTTGCAAAAATAACGTACTTTGAAATAAAAAATGTACAGAGTACTACTTTTTAATTTATTTCTCAGAAAAACATAAGTTTACGAAAATCACAATTTTTTTTTTTAATCCGTAATTTTGAAGCAATTTTTTCAATCTTCGTATATGTTACGGATAATATTACTGTACACACGGAAAAAAGGTTTTGTGAGATTATCTTCATAAATGACGAAGTTATTCAATGTGAAGTAAAAATTAAGACTACTTTTTAAAAATTCTATAAAAAAAAAGTTTTGGGAATTTTATTTTTTAAATGAATGGATCTAAAAGAGAAAGGCTTGAAGTTAATTAGTGTAGAATATCGATTTAATAACACGAAAAGTAATTCATACCCAACGATTTAGAAATAATTTTCATAAAAACGCATCAGTTTTAACACTATTTTAAAAAATTCGAAAAAAATAGAAAATATCGTTATTTTACAAAAAAAATTACACCGTGTTGTGGCGAAATAAATGATCTTTCCGATTCTGTAATTATTTTTTGTCTAATTTCGACACCGAAAATCAGATGACAATTTTAATATGGTGGAAAACGTAAGATTACCGCTCGGCCGAAACGGAAGGGAAGTTCGGCCAAGTAAGCAACCGGCAGGAGTAAAACAATTCGGCGTTTTAAGGTTTTTAATTAATATCTTTTTAACTAATTACAATATCGGAATATAAATAGGCAATACGGCTTCCCCGGAAAATTCCCGATCTTTTGGTACCTTCCGCGACTTTCTGCGTGGTGCTGTTCGTGAGAAGATAGACGCACATAGATAGATAGATAGATAGATAGATAGATAGATAGATAGATAGATACATACATACATACGTTTGTTTACCTTCGAATTTTAATAGTGTAGACTAGCTTTCATGGCCCGGCGTTGCACGGGCTTATACCGAGGGTATAACTTAATACCCATGTTAATTTCTTCCTTTTATTCTAACGCCAACACTTTTGTGGGGTTTCACGCGTACGATGTGAGTGCATGTCCCGTGAGTGCGTGTCATGGCTTTGTTGCTTAACATTTTCCCTTCTCTTAACAAATTCTCGATCCTAGTACCACTGAAGACCCGCAGTGTTGGGGAGCGATGCACGTAAAATCTGTCGAGAGTTCAAACGTCCACCCGCTGGTGTGGTGTGGTAGTTAGGAGAAGGGGTGCCAGCTCAGGTGTCGTCCGCGTCACTTGACGATGGTTCAAAATTACGTGGACCGTCCCCAAAAGGCCTCGTGTAGCTGAACAGTATGACGTTAATATTCACTCAATCTTCACAAATTCAGCACTTCCAATATTATTTTCCGAAATTACTTTGATTTCTTTGTTTCTTTCCTCTCCGCTTAGCCCGGCGTTGCACGGGCTTTTACCGAGTGAATAACTTCACCCTCATGGAAATTTCGTGTTTCCCTCAGGCCGATAGCACCTGTGTGTGTGTGTGTGTGTGTGCGCGCGTGCGTGCGGTGTGAGTGATTTCTTTAACAATGTCATAAAAACTCCCTTTTTCGAAATTTGTTCTTGCGTTGGTGTGGTGTGGTAATTATTAAAGATGGGTGAAAGCTCAGGTGTCGTCCTCGTCACTTGAGAATGGTTAAAAATTTCGAGGTCCGTCACCAAAAATTCTCGAATAGGCAAACAGGGTGAATTTTAAAATCACCCACTCACTTCAACGATATTGATTCATATGAGAAAAACTCATAAAATATGCAAAACATCATTGTTTTGTAAAAAAAAAAGTTGTTTTTTTTCCTATAAAATTCTTTTTTTTTGGCATTTTATTTTTTTAATCATTGATTCTAAATGATCAATGACTTTTTTAAAAATAATTTTCATTTAAATGCATCGATATTTATTCATTTTAGAAGAAATGATAAAATAGGCAAAGTATTATTATTTTGGAAAAAAAATCCGCATCGTAACAAATAAATGATGTTTGGTATTTAATTTATTCAATCACTGATATTAAAAGAGCAAAGTATGAATCTTTTTAGTTCAGATGGTTTACTTATCATAGTTATAAGAAATCCTTATACGTAACGATTGAAAAATTTCGATTAATGATTTACAGAAAACAATTCTTTTTTACTTAAAAAAATGTATATTTAAAGCAACAAAGAAAACGTTCTGATATAATATATTACGAAAAACCAAGCATATTCATTATTTTAACAATAATTATTTTCTTAGAGCTAAAAATAATAAAAAGGGTTTGTGTGTATGTGTGGTATTTTCATTTGCCAATGAATCCTTATATACTGGTAGCTAAAGTATAGTTCAGAAAACTATAATCTATCGTTTTATCCAGAAAAAAACAGATTATACAGTGTTGTCATTACATAATTAATCTAGTAATGAATAACGGAAAAAATATTGCAACAGCAAGTTTGACCTTGGCCGCTGAGCGTTAAACAGAGGGGAAAAAAATAATAATAATGATTCTCGCGCATGCGCAAAGCCTTTAGAGTGTCTTTAAATTAGGAGAAAAAATTTAATACAAGTATGAAAAGATCGACCGGCGGGTTTCTGCGAGGCGTACACCCTCCTTCGTTTTGACCACGCACGGTAGTGCTGCAGTTATAGTCTTGAGTGTAGCGGGAGCTCTGCGCACTCTGCCACAAGCGCAGTTAACCAATGTTTGGTGTAAAATCGCGTATTTTAAATTATTTTAAAAATCATTACCTTCATTTTAAGAGCATAATTTTTACGTTAATGCTCTCAAACATCACCAGCTATTTGCAAAAATAACGTACTTTGAAATAAAAAATGTAGAAATTACTACTTTTTAATTTATTTCTCAGAAAAACATAAGTTTACGAAAATCACAAAATGTTTTTTAAAATCCGTAATTTTGAAGCAATTTTTTCAATCTTCGTATATGTTACGGATAATATTACTGTACACACGGAAAAAAGGTTTCGTGAGATTATCTTCATAAATGACGAAGTTATTCAATGTGAAGTAAAAATTAAGACTACTTTTTAAAAATTCTTTAAAAAAAAAGTTTTGGAAATTTTATTTTTTAAATAAATGGATCTAAAAGAGAAAGGCTTGAAGTTAATTAGTGTAGAATATCGATTTAATAACACGAAAAGTAATTCATACCCAACGATTTAGAAATAATTTTCATAAAAACGCATCAGTTTTAACACTATTTTAAAAAATTCGAAAAAAATAGAAAATATCGTTATTTTACAAAAAAAATTATACCGTGTCGTGGCGAAATAAATGATCTTTCCGATTCTGTAATTATTTTTTGTCTAATTTCGACACCGAAAATCGGATGACAATTTTAATATGGTGGAAAACGTAAGATTACCGCTCGGCCGAAACGGAAGGGAAGTTCTGCCAAGTAAGCAACCGGCAGGAGTAAAACAATTAGGCGTTTTAAGGTTTTTAATTAATATCTTTTTAACTAATTACAATATCGGAATATAAATAGGCAATACGGCTTCCCCGGAAAATTCCCGATCTTTTGGTACCTTCCGCGACTTTCTGCGTGGTGCTGTTCGTGAGAAGATAGACGCACATAGATAGATAGATAGATAGATAGATAGATAGATAGATAGATAGATACATACATACATACGTTTGTTTACCTTCGAATTTTAATAGTGTAGATGATGGAAAACTTTAACAGGAAATTGATACAATATAAAAACTGCAAAAAAATGTAACAATCAAACATTATAATTCTAAGTTATAAAATACCTAATCAATAAATCTCCCCGCTAGAATTTTATATACGAACCTTTCAGCACGAGCGCTATAGTAAGAATGATTTTAGTAGGTTCAATTAAGCCAACGATGAACTTGGCGATTTTCAAAAAGAGGCCAAAAATATCAAAGTAACCCATCCTTGTTTGTAGATTATAGGAATAGGTGCTGCCAACGAAATTGCGCATTACACGTCCGGCCTTGTTTGTTCCTTTTATCTGTCACTATCCATTAGGAAGGGTAGGAAATGTAACAATCCGCTTGAAATATAGTTCCAACTTGTTTTGGAATTTAAATGAAAGCAAATGCATAGTAAATTGTTAAAAAGTATCGTGTATTATCGAAATTGTGATTTTAAGGATATATTTTAAGTTAATCACATCTTAAAAGCATTTATTCCTTAATATCTGTGAACGAATACAGTTAAGGTATCCGACTACGTTGAAAATGCCATTTTCGGTCAAAAATCGCATTTCTTTTTTATTTTACCATTTAAAAGTTCAAGCAATTAGCTTTCTAAATCTGTCTTTGTTTTGTCTGTGTGATAATTAGAAAAAAAGTTACAGATGTTTAAAATATTTTTACAGCTGTCATTCGAAACCGGAAGTGATGAAATCGAAACCGGAAGTTGTCTGTTTAACATGCTTTTTACCTATAATTTTTGCAGTTTCAACCCATTATAATTTTAAAAACTATTTCTGACAATTTTTTTTAATTATTTAATTGATGGGCAACAATTTCGATCTTTTAATTCGACTCTTGCGATTGGCAACATTTGTTTCTTCTGACCTCACATGTTTTTTTTTTTATTTGTGCCTTATGAATTTTGATCCTAAATTTCTTCTAAAAACTTAACTTTTTTCGATTTATTTGTACAATTTTTGATCGTTGATGGTTTCTAGACATTCTGCTTTTAAAAATTCAAGTTATAATGGTTCATAAAACTATAAAAATAACTTCTTGAAAATGCAACAGTGGACTGATAACAGTAGATAGGTAACAAAAGCATTGGAAGTAGCAAATATTCAAACTTGTAATGAACAAAAACTGGATTCACTGAAGAATTTTTCACAGTGCAAAGAATGTTTTAATGGAACATTAAGAGGTTATGGAATATTTTATTTAAATATTTTGGGAAGTATGTTTTTCTCAATTTGTGTTTCTTCAATTGTTTTGAGAAGAATCTGTACCTGCATGAAGATTACTTGTTTGGACTGACTTCTAATGTGACTTTAAAATGCTCCAAATGTACTTTTATTGTCAATTTTTCAGCTACTAAAAAGCTTAAAAACCAAACTTCAATTAATTTGCAACTTATTTGTGGAATGCGAGTTATTGGAAGATGACATGTGTGTGTGTGTGTTTCTGCGAAAAAGTTACGTGCTAAGCTGAATATGTTATGCCGTATGGCAAAAAGAGCATATAGACTTTGTGAAAGAAATATCTTGGCTGCTGCTACATCAACGGCTAAAGATGTCATGAATTGCTGCTGTGTTGGTAGTGAAAAGCATTACAAAATGTTCCAACACGTCAATTGGAGAATGTGGAATATCCGTTGACGACAGATACATGGACATTCTTCCCTAAAAGTTTCTATAGAAACTTTATCCATCGCCACTGGGAAACTTCCAGATTAGGAAATTATGTCTAAGTTTTGTAGAATTCTAAATGTCTAGTCGAACATGCGTGTTCCTGCATTCAGCTGGTATTTACTTCAATCATGGAATCTGTTTGTGCGTACAAAATCTTTGTGTGATTTTATACCACGAGATCTTAAAACAATGTTGCTTTCTATGGTGTGTGATGGTGATTCCCAAGGATACATTTTAGTTAAAGATCTATTTGATGTCAACAGTGTCATAAAATGAGTGCCTAATATACTTCTAAGAAAGAGTGAGTATTCGGCAAAGAAAACTTAGAAAAAGCCAGAAAAACCTCGGTGGGAAAGAAAAACTTTCCAGTGTTATGATTAATAAAATTCAAAACTATTATGGCAGTAACACCAATCACGTCAAAGCTCTGCTAAGTGCGGCATTTTTTCTCGGTGGCTCCATCAGAGAGATACCCATGTATGCACCATGCCCAAATGGAGCTGAGAGCTGGTGTGAGTATCAATGAAGAATAGCCACCGGAAAAAATATATATAAATAAAGGTGTAAGCCTTTCCATGAAACTTTTAAATATTGTTAAACCTGTGTATACAAAGTTGTTTGATAAGCAGTTATTATAAAATTGCCTCCACGGTGTGACACAAATGTAAACAAATCATTTAACGCGTTTTTTCGGCAAATTGTTCTGAAAGAAACTTTTATTGAGCTGAAAACATTTTCTTTGGGTACCCATATTGCTGTCATTATTTTTAACAAAGCTTTTATTTGTTTGTTTGAAAGCTTTTGGCATAAATGCAAATTATTATACACTGCGTGATGACAGATTTCTTGCCATCATTCGCACAGTGACTCGAAACAACATTCTTTGCCTTTTTAAAAATCAGCCAGAAAAAAAATATAGGGCCCAAAGAAAGTTAAAATTTAATAAAATAGCAAGGAGTGGAGGTGTTAAATATAAATCATTAGAGTTTTAGTAATATACTTGTGATATTTTGTTTTGAAATTACATTTATAAAGTTTAAATGCATTTTTCACAAAACTGTTTTTTTGTAAATTTCTTGATATTTCAAATGTGATATCTAAAGAGCCAATAGAGATACTTGTATGAAATTTTACACAAATGTTATTAATAGTATTATCTAGAGGTTGGACTAGCAGCTAAGAAATTGAACAATTTTTAGTGATTTTATAGTTGGATTTCCTTATAAAAGTATCGAAAATTTGAATGAAATTCATAGGTTGTAGCTTCGATTAGCTATAACTTTTGATTAAAAGAAAATAATTTAAAACTTGTAGTACAACCTCTAGAAATGTGTTTGAAAAATGTGCTGCAGCAATTTTTTTTGTAAAATATAAATTATTTTTAAAAATAGAGCCTTTGAAAAAATTAATTAAAATTTCATTAAAATTTTAAATTTTTGTAAATTTTAATGTATGTATATTATTTATAACTGTGTTTTTTATCATAGTGCAAAAAATGAAATTAAAAATGTAAAATTTTTAGTGAATTTTAGAAAAATAAAAAAATAGGTCTCCGAACGTAGTCGGATACCTTAAAAAACAACAATTTGATGAAACTTCACTTGGCTAAAAACCGGTTTTCAAGATTACATCCTTGGCGGAGTTACCTAAGCATTCCCGCCAAATCAACGCCATTCCCATTGCGTCTTTGCTATCGTTCATACGTACTATTTTGATATTTCGTACAACTATCTTCGTTCTTGTTTTTTTTTTTTTTTTTTTGACATTTTGAACATGTCTGAGATAGAAATGTCACCAACCTCGCTGTATACACCATCGAAGCGAGGAAAATCTATCCGAAGCGGAGCTCGGAAAAACATATTGACTTCGAGAAGAAAACCCGCAAGAATCCATCAGAAAAATCGTGAAAAAGGTTTCTGAACTGATTGGCGTTTTGAAAAGAACTGTTTTCCGTATGAAGAAAGAAAAGAAGGCTTTAAGTGCTGTAAGTTCTCCTGGTAAAAAACGGCCTGGTATCGTAGGCAAGCGTAATAGGCTGGTGAAATATGACGACTTCACATTGCATGCATTCGGCGAAAAATTCATGGCTTGTTTCGAAAAAATGAGATTCCTACATTAACCAAATTTCTGAAGGAAGTAAATGATGTTGCTGAAATTTGTGCTTCTGTATATTTTAAGTTAACATACATAAACGGCATTTATACATGGATGTGAATAATTATTACAAACGGATTTAAAATAGTAATAACCGAGAAAAGGCGATTAATTCTAAAAAAACAAGATAGAAATTTGTATTTTATAAACGGATGTAATAAATAAAAATTAAAGAAAAATGAGCCATTTATTTTGAAAGTGCCCTGAGTCACTTAAAAAATCAAGTTAATGAAAGCATGAATTACAATTTACCGGTATTTTTTCATTAAAAAAACATTGCCTTCAATATGTTAAGAACTATTGAGATTTTGTTCGAGAAAAGTTTTGCTAGTTTATTCATCAATATTTCTAAACATATTGAAACGTAAGCCATTAAATATCTCCATTAAAAAAGTGGCATATACTATTTTAAAAAAAAAAACAGCTCCTACAATTTTAATGAAAATTTTTTTCCACAAGCATTTTTTCCCCACTCGCCAAATATGGTGATATTTATTCGTTTAGTCACACTCTGCTCCTAGAGTAACCCGGCAGCGGCTGTGATTCGGTCATCGTACCCTTCCTAATGCTGCCAACTTGAGGTGAAACAGAGTATAGCTCCTCAAAAGCACAAGCCGTCTAGCCCCTCAAAAGCACAAGCGTCTAGCCCAGGGGTCGGCAACCTATGGCACGCGGAGCAATTTCCAGTGGCACGCCACCACTCTACAGAATTATAAGATATATCTATATATATAAAAATGTTATGTTGGTTTGTGTACACTTCCATAACTCAAAAAGTTCTGAATGGATTTATCTGAAATTTTGACACAACGTTGCATTTGACTCCGGTCAGGTTCTTATGTACTTTTTATTTTGAAATGCACTCTAAATTTTTTTAAATTTAATTTTTAAGTGATTTTTTTGGTGTTATGACGTCATACAATGTCACGATTCGCTCTGAATGCTGAAATTTAAGCTTTACACATGGTTTTTTCCGGATTATTACATATTTTTACTATAGTTAAGTTGATTGGTTGTCATATTTATCAATTTTTTTGTTCTTTGATACGTAATTGGGATTAATTTTGTATATTTTTAACTGTTTAAGACTTTTTTTTATTTAAATTAATGTAATTTTTTTATCAGTTTTGGGTTATTTTTAATTTTTCTATGGTTTATTACTATTTTATAAACTGCATGAACCTATTTATGTATTTTTGCATTTAATTTATTATTTAAATTACTTCTTATTTATTTTTGTGATTTGAATTTAATTAATTTTTGCTTATGTGTTTTTTTCTTTCATATTTTTGGGATTTTTATCTGATTTTTGTTTATGATTATTTCTTATTTATTTTTGTGATTTGCATTTAATTAATTTTTGCTCATGATTGTTTCTTACATATTTTTGGGATTTTTATCTGATTTTTGTTTATGATTATTTCTTATATAATTTGAGGATTTCATCTGATATATATTAATGATTATTTCTTATATATTTTGTGATTTGCAATGTGTTTCATTGTCTGATTGAATCTTTAAATAATTTGAAATCAACCAGTTTTTCCTCATGTTTTAAAACTCAAATTAATTTTAAGTTCTCAGGCCTCCATTTCGATAGTTAAACCAGACTATCCATTAAGAAAATTATGCCTAATATAAGATTCACAATTGACTGGATGGACCAGCTCTCTTTTTTCCATTTAATCAGACTGAGCCACAGCAACGCGTGGCAGGGTACAGCTAGTACTATATATAAAGCTACATCGTTCTGTCACTTCTTTCATCCCCACATACATTTTTATATAAAGGTTATTTTTCACTTTGGATTCTCTGCCATAAAACGATTCTGCTGAATCAGCTTGCTTGTAGTTAGTGTGCTTTATGTAAAAGAAAACATCTTCTGTTTAAATGTGACTTACTATTAGCATTAAATATTCAACACAAATAAAAAATATTGAGCAATACTTGCAAAATTAAGAATCATTCATTACAGCTCTGTGAATAAAAAAGTAAGTAGTTTGTCTTTTACCCACCAAAAAGTTTGGGCATCGACGGAAAAAGAAAAAAACTTATGTCTTAGGTATAAATCAAAATTCTGCTTAACAGACGTTTTCCATCGGAAATATATTAAACAAAAATAGTTATTTTATCAACATATTTAATTTGGATTGGAAATAAATTCGGTGAAAAAAAATTCTGTGGGTTAATTAGGCAAGTGAATCAGACTTCATAATAAAAGTCCTTTTTAACTAAATATTAAGAGCAAATGGAATTTTTTGAGTGTTGTGCCAAAGAAGTCAAAATTATTTTATGTTTTACTTTTGGAGTGAATTAAGCTAAAAGAAATAGATATTAGAGCCCATTTTTTTTATGTTTTCTATTAGTCACGCCGATATACGAATACTGAGTCCGAATTCAGTCGAAAGTTAAATATAGTTTGATGCACGACGCGATTTTTTGGTTACTTTTAACTTTGTCGCGTTGTGCTAGTTTTATTGTGAAAATTTGTATATTGTTTGTTTCATTATTGTGACAGTTAATAGTTACATATTGGATCAAATGGCGACTAAAAAAAAAGAAAGCTTGATGTTCGCGATTTCCAAGATTCTTGGACTAACGAATTTGGATTCATACAACAAAAAGATCGCGCTGTATGTGTGCTATGACGCGAAAGTGTCGTACGTCAAGTATACATAGACATTTTCAAACTAAACACCAAACCACATTTAAGAATTCTGATGAGAAATGTGAAGTGTTTTAGAGAGAGCTGTTTCTGGATATAAAAAGGAAATTACATTTTTGTGTCAAACAATTGGAGTCAAACCAAAAGCGACAGAATGTAGTTTCGTCATTGCTCCTTGTTTAGCAGCTAAAGGAAAACCTTTTACAGGTGGTGAACATATAAAGGACACATTTTTAAAAAGTGCTGAAATATTGTTCATCGATTTACCTAACTTGCAAACAATATTATCCCGAATTGAAGAAATACCTGCTTCTGCGCGAACTGTTGAAAGAAGAATAACATAAATGGCAGAAAATGTAACTGCGAAACAAAATTCAGGTTTACAAGAAACTGTTGGATTTAGCATTGCTCTTGATGAAAGTAAAGATGTGAATGATGTTGCACGCCTTGCAGTAATTGCACGATATTATGATAAAAATCGAATTTATAAATAATTATGCAGCATGATTCCTCTGTCTGGTACAACAAAAGGGCAGGATATTCTTGTTTCATTTATAAATCATTTTGAAAGAAAAAATATTAATAGAAATAAAATATTTGTGCAACAACGAATGGCGCTCCTGCAATGGTTGGCAAGGAAAGGGGATATGTCAAACTTCTAGAAAATCATATTGGACATAAAATATTGAACTTCCATTGCATAATACATCAGGAAAGTTTAGTTACTAAAATTTCGTCTTAGCACTTAATTTCTGTAATGAATGTTAAAATAGTTAATTTTATAGTGTCTCGATCTTCATTAGTACACAGACAATTTATAAATCTCATTTAGAAGAAATGGAAAATGAATATAGGGATCTTCCCTTGTACAGTCATGTCCGTTGGCTTAGTCGTGGTATATCTTTAATAAGCTTTTGTCATGCATAGAACACATTAAAATTTGTCTTAATGAGAAGGGACTACATTTTCCCAAATTAGACGATTAGGAATGGTTATGTAAATTGATGTTTCTGATAGATATAACTAAACATCTCAATAAACTAAACAGACTTACAAGGAAAAAGTCAAACAGTGCTTGAATTTGTTGAACACTGGAAAGGCTTTGTCACAAAATTAAATATATTTTCCAGTGATATTAATACTAGTACTTTTTTTCAAATACTTCCCAAATGTTAAAGCGCTTGCTAATACATCAAACGTAGACAAAGATGAACTTCAAACTTACGTTGAAGCACTCAAGAAGGAGTTTTCTAAAAGATGTAAAGACTTTGAAGCTTGTATGCCTATATTTTCTTTTCTAATCAAATATGATTTAATAGACCCATTAATAATCCCATTCGATTTGTCAACTTTTGAGTGGATGGAAACTGATAATTTTGAAATGGAACTTATTGAATTAACATCTTCAGATTTATGGAAAACAAAATTTAAGGAGTTACAGAAAAATTTGGAAGATAACTCTAGCAGTAAATCGACAGCTATTTTAAATTACTGAATGTCATTGCCAGAAAGATTTAATTGTTTGAAAAAATAGCATGTGCCCTTTTTTCCGCTTTTGGTTCCACACATCTATGTGAACAAATTTTTTCTCATATGAAATATATTTTGAGTCCACTAAGAAATTGTTTAACTGCTGAACATTCTGAATCCTGTGTCATATTGAAAGTAACGAACTATACCCCTGATATTGCGACGTTAAGTAGAGCTCTGCAGAAACAAGGTTCGCATTAAAATTTTAATTTTTTTTTTATTTAACTTTGTTGCATGAACACTTATACTTTATGTTGTTTGTTTCTTGTTTCATAAATATTTTTAAGAACGCATAATATGTATACAATTTTAATTTTTAATTTATATTGAAGAACAGTCATACTTTAAGTTTTCCCTTAAAAATTCCAAAAAGATACATATTTATGTGCACATTAAATATTTGTATTTGAATTGAAGTAATAGTTTTTTATGTCAATAAATATCTTAAAATGATGCATAATTAACATATAATTAAATTTGTATTTTTGACCTCTATTTTTCCTAATTCTGCATGTATTGTGGTGGGAATCAAATTGTTTCGAATATTTGCTATTGCTTGGCACGCTGAATCATGTTGGTAGGTTGGTTTGGAACGCCACAGCTGAAAGGTTGCCAACCCCTGGTCTAGCCCCTCAAAAGCTAGTTTCCTCCCTGGTCATCTGCGCAAATTGTGGTGCATGTTTCCTGCCTAAACATCTGCGCAGATTCACGCGCAGCATGTTTATCTCAGAAAGCTGGGCATGCAGAACGGAATTACCAGACACCATCAGTTACTAGCGAGTGAATTGTCGGAAAACAAATTACTGGTAATTAAACGTGGTAAACAGACAACAGATGTGGCGACATCAAGAAAAAGCAAGACTTTTCAATAAACAAAAGCTTGCTAATACTGCGTAAGTCAACTATTTAAGCATTCACTTTTTAATATTAATTCCTGTTAATATGTTACTTACAATGCATAGCTAAATGATGGAATGCACCTTTCTTGCAGGGCTCATAGTAAAATGAAAACAGCATGAAAATAGAAGGTTACTTGAAGAAAGCTGAAGATATACTATATAAGTAGACTTCATAAGCATACTTTTTAACATCCATTCATGTTGAAATGCATAAAGTGTTCGCCCACTTAAAAATTTGTAGAAATTTTACTTTAGCCTGAGATTAAAGTTTAAAGTCATTATATGCATGATTGCAGGGTTTTAATTACTTGCATGAGTGCGTGATTTTGATTGTGCCGTGGAGGATGTGTTCAACACTAGAGTTATTGTACACAAAAGCATTTTTACAGGATTTTTTTAAATGAAAATATCTTCTGTTGCTTTTTGATTTCTGCAGTGCTGTCACATACAAAAAAAAAAAAACAGTTCGCTTGCCCTTCTCCAAAACAAAAAAGAACGAAGAAAATACTGGACACTATTAACCGAGGAAATATATTTAGTGTTAAAACCTGATAAGATTGATGCCAAATGTTAAAAATTTATTATTGCATCCCCAGATACCTCACTCTCTCTGAAAGCATTTGTCTGTTGCTCAGTTATTTTATGCATTAATTAAATTTTAATTTAATTAACTAACCTGTATTTTCTTAAGTTTTAAACTCTTCTACACTTCACTACAGTTAAAAATTTTAATCTTTTAAAGTAAATAGCTTTATACCTGTTGTCAAAAATACATTGAAGTTGATAAATTTGCACAAATTTCATATTAGGTAAGTAAGGGGTCTACCCCAAACCGAAAAACCTGTCAAGGGGTCTATGAGGCTAAAAAGTTTGGGAACCTATGGGCTAGACGCTTGTACCTACCTGATCGCTCCTCCTGTTGATTGCTAGCGCAATCCACCGTCCTTCCTCCCCCCACCCCCTTCTCTCCCACCAGCCGTTCCGCTCTTGCTGGCCGCCTCGCTTGGAATCACTTCCTCTGCCCCCCTCCCATGCTGGGGGCCTCTTGATTTGTATTTATTTCTCCTATCATGGATTGAACTTTTTCGCCCATCCTATTGGGTAAAAGCGCCGCGGACTGTCACCCGCGTCATATCTAATTTACGTACGTACGTACGCTCTCTCTTTCTGTGCTTTATTCACTCGCCAGCAACATGTATTTTTCCCTGCTGTTTTCGCTTATGTGTTTTTTTTTGTGTTGTTAGAAATAGCTTTTTTTTGTGTGAACTGTTGCAATGTCCTGGTCAAGAAACTAATAAAAGTTAACAAATATCAAGTCTTCTCCACTATGCCCCGACTACAACATAATCAAGCATTTAATAAGTAAGAAAAATTCCTAGCAACCCAGGGCATCATATATATTTTTATATAAAAGCGACATTCTTGGTTCCTAAGGCTAATATTTCTTACTGTTCTGACTAGTTATACGTAGGTTTATAGTTATTTATGCATATGTATATAATAATAAATTCTGTAGTTAAATATGGTTTGCTTATTGAGGCATTTGATGAATTTAAATTCTATATATTGATAGATAAGATAAAATTTAATTACTAATCTAACTCTGAAATTACTTATAAAGATGTAAAAACAGATGATTAAGGATTTACAAAGGAATTTTGCTATTGTTTACATTGACACTGTAATACATTGCTTGGTAATTATGCTATAATTTTTGAATATTTTTACAAAAGTATGCTGGATAAACACTTTTTGAACAATGAATTTTTTAAAAAATGGAACTTGAATCATAGAGAAATTAGTAATCGTATTATTGGTATATATATATATATAAATATATAAAATGGGTATTTGCATTCCAAAGATTAAATTTCCTTATATATTTTTAACACCTAAATACCGTGAGAATCCAGTTAAGTTATGCCCTGTAACAAATGGTTTAAATCATATATCACTACTGCAGGTTAAAATACTGACAATATTCAACATTTCATCAACAAGCCAAATAATAAAACTATAATTAAAATAATAAAGATATAAGTTTTTTTTAATAATAAAAATACTTATTCATTTCTTTGATTTTTAGGTCTTTTTTAATTCCATTGATATTAATATTTTTAAGGTTAATTTTAGAAAATCACAGTAATTATAATATTTTTTAAATAATTGCATTGTGACAGAAGTCAGGAAATTGATCTCACTGTATTCTAAGAATCCCATTTTTAGACGACATAAACAGGTTATGGAAGCAAATGACGACAAGAATAGTATCTGTTGTCTCTTTCCTGGTTCCAAGTCCTATCTGTGGTTATTACCACTGCTTGGCCAGTTTGCTCCTCTTCACAGTTCGAAGACTTGAATGTTGCTCATCGCACGTTATGCAAAAAAACTTGTGCATTCTAGTTGTTAATGTGTTTCCTTTAGCTGTTTGAAAATAATTTCTACTCCTCCGATAGATTTTTTTGTTCTTGTCCCAAAGAATCGGCTCCTTCATATTT
>BMAO01023668.1:0-54959 GCA_019973975.1 Trichonephila clavata
GAACTTCATTCATTGTATGAAAATAATATTTTTATTCAATTTACTGGCATCATCATTTTCCAAGAAAGACAATAGGTGTGTGGTATACTGAAGTAGGATATAAAAATCCTCGATTGTGGTCAATCAAGAAAACGGGAGAAACTGCATCAATCGTGGTTCTTTATATTGTTGCTTCTTCTCTAGTATCAGTATTCATTGTCAAATTCAGTGTCCATTTCAAGAATTCAATGAGTGACCTTGCTTCTGAAGCAAACTTAACATTAAAATCTCCAGTTAAGATAATCAGCTTTTATCATCATATCCAATGATTGCAACAGCCTCTGGTGTGTACAGCACTATATATATATATATATATATAAAATTTTATGGATGAAGAATGATAACAGCTGCGACAGGACTACTTGGTGATATAGACTTTCGACTGGACTTGCTGCTAGTTTTTATTTTTTTTTCCTTTCCCGAAATTCATTTATTCCGGGCATTCAGATTAGAATTCATTTTAATTCAACGGAAATAAAAATTAATATAAACTTAATGCATCACTCACAGAAGTCACTGTGTTTGCTTACAAGACGCTATTCGTAGTGATTCTGGCACGAACGTTAGTGACATATGCACAATGCCCCAGACACTCCCCTAACGGGAAAAGAAATATAATGGTAATATTGGGGGCGTTCATTCGTTGAAAACGGCACGTTTTGTTATATAAAAACTACGAAAATACGCCACGCGAGTTCGTTACGAGTAGCAAGGGTACCCACGGAAGATCTCCAATACCTAACTGCCTTTAGTCCAAACATCAAGATGCCCCACTCCATACCAAGTCTGATAGATAAAAGGAACAAACAAGGCCGGACGTGTAATGCGCAATTTCGTTGGTAGCACCTATTTCTACTTTTTACAGCCTTGGAATTCAAATTCCTCTGTTTTGGGGTTGTTATATTTGGCTCTCTATGAATTATTGGCTACTTTCAACATTATTAGAAAAAAAATGCAATGTATTGTATTTTTTGGATATGCTGTGTTGAGTGTGTGTTTCTGTATGTGTGCATCTAATAACTTATTATAAATATTGTGCGTTTATTGTTTATAACTTTACTACTGAACAATTTCAATGTTTTTTCAATTTTTGTTTGAATTTTAAGATATAAATATGTTTTCATTGTTTATTTGTTGTATACAAGTTCATTAGAAATATGGTATGTTTATAAAATAAGAATTAAGATTAAATTTTTAAAAATATTAAGTGAAACTGGAAAAACAAATGTAGAACTGTAACTATATTGTAGACTTAAAATAGAAGAGTAAAATATTTTAGTTTATTGATATATTTTTGATTATTTGTAATTTTTAGTAAATTTTTATTAATCCTTATAACATTTGAATCAGGTTTAGCAAATTTTTTCTAAACAGACACTTGAGGATTATTGTTACAAAATCCTTTTAACTTTTGCAGCTGAAATTAAATCATATTTTCATTTAGAGCAATATTCTTATATATATATATAGTATAATAAAATGAAAAAAATAATAAGACAAAATTATACTACCCACAAAGCTAAATGATAGAAAACAGATTCTAAGAAACATAACTAGAAAAAATATTGATATATATATATATACTATAGTAATTATATATATATATATATATTATTCATAAAGAAAGAAAATTGTGTTTTATATTTATCTATATCATATTGACTGTTATAAAATGGTAGGAATTAGATCCATTGCCTTTTAAATACTGTTTAGAAGTAAAATTATTTTCAGCTTATGCTAAACAAAAATTGACTTGAATTTCATATAATTTTTCAGTTAAAAAACAGTGCAAAATTATGTTTATATTGTGATTTAGCTAATATATAAAGGGTATAATTTATTTTTCAGAGTTCTGTTCTTACTTTGCTGAAAATTCATTATAACCATTGTTCACAATAAGATTCATATTTCAGCTATGCTTAAAACGTGTGATTAAACGTAAAATTCTGTAGTATAAAACTGAAAAATTTTTTTAAAAATTATTAAAAAACATAGTATTATAATCATTTCAATTATCAATAGTATTGATGTACTTTTTTAAAAAAAAAATTTTAAAGTAAATTTCATGAAACAGTATTATTATTATTATTATTTTAGCTATATTGAGTAGAGATCATTTTAAAATAAGTTTTCAGTACTTCAAAATTAATTATTAATGGCAGGAAAATGATAAATTTTCAAAATACCTTAATGTATATTTTGCTTGGAACACATATTCCAGTAAAAACAAGGTTTTGATATAGGTTTTGAAAAAAAAAATTTTTTTCTTACAGAATTCTTTTTTTAAAAAAATAAGATTTCTAATAATAAGAATATATTATTATTATTACATGACAGTGGCTGTTTTCTTTCATTGAATTATAATTTCTTGAAATAAAAATTTGAATTTGGTGTATTGAGATATACAAATTAAATATTTGTTTAAAAAAATGAGATTGATTTTTCCTGAAAATTTTACTTCAATGAAGAAAAATGTATAAGTTTTTCTTCCTCCTTTTTTTTTTAAATTTAGGGGTTGTTAAAAAGAAGGATTAATACATTTTTTCTTTCTTGTGTTTAATTCCTTTAATAATTTCCTTTGAACTTGATTGTACATTATCCCAAATTTCCCGTTACTGTTCCGAATGTTCAGTGCTTGCTTCAATTTTTTACTACTCGGTTTTAGTCCCAAATTTATAGCATATATTTTTTAATTATCAATGCTACACTGTCCAGAAATGCCTTCACTTAGTCCAATAAGATGTGCCAATTTCAGAGGTAGATGGAAATATAACTGCATATTTTAATAAGAACCTGAAGTTATAATTGTTCAAATGTTTAAAGCTGTCAGAGTTCCCCATTTTTTCTTCCTGGCACTAAGACTGCAACTTAGCCAGTATTTAGCACCATGAACAATTCAGCAGCTTTTGTAACAAAACTGCCCTGACTTAAATAAGATCATAAAAGAAAAAGATGCTCTGAAAAATATTCATACTTTTTATATTATGAAGGTACTTCAAAATAATTTAGAAGGGTTGCAGATTTATTATTTTTTTAAAAAATGAATACTGAATTTTAATTTGTTCTTTATATAAGTATTAAAAACATATCATTATTAAAAAATAAAACAAAAATTGTTTATTTGGGTATAAATATTTCTTGACCAACATACTACCTCCACACCACAATAACTAAAAATAATTTATTTGTAAAAAAATCTATATATATATATTACATTTTGAACTTCAAAATCTTTATATTGAAGCAGCTATTCATTTTGAAACGGCATTTTTGATAGGAAGGAATAATATTTGCTCACTATTCCCTTAACTGTTTTTTATTTCAATATATATAAAATTTAGTGAGGAAGTATTTGATGTTATAATTTACTGTTGTGTGTGCGTTGAATAATTTTTTTAAAAATTGTTTCATATGTATAAAATTTCTATCAATATATGTATAAAATCTCAATAACTTGACATGCTATTCTTTGTATACTTTTTATGTGGAGGATTTAATCAGATAACATTTCATTCTAAATTCCACACCACCACACATTCACAACAGGAAGCTGTGATTTTTAGAATTTCAGTGTTGACTGAAACGTTATATTTCTTTGTGTATATATTCAGTTTCTTTTATTTTATTTAAACAAATATGTGAATGCAGTTTTTAAATTTCTTTTTTAAAAAATACTACTGTCTTTCCAACTCTAACTCAGGGATTATATTTCTGAAATTTTAAAAGCATTTTAATAAATTGGGTACAATTCAGGATTAATTAGAATTTTAAAACTTATTGCTGAAGTTATTTTAAAGTTCAGATTTTAGATAATTTCCACAGCCATATACTATTTCAAATTTAATGTATTATTGAACATTCTGTGCCTGGACAAATTATGCTCACAAAAGGGAAAATCACTCTACCTTAGTTTACTAGAAGAAAGTGGCAAAATCTTTGCTGTGTGTAACTCAGTAACTTTAAATTAAGCACTTGAAAACTGAAAATGGATGATATTGGATTACTCCAATAATTCTCAGTCCTTTCTATTAAAAAAAAATTAATCAATATAATGGTTGAATGTAAATTTAATTTGTCGTTCTTTTTTTTCTCTTTCACTATTTACATTTATTTCAAAGTGAATGCTTTTTCATACTTTTGATTTTTCTGTCATGTTTCTATTCAAATTAACTTTTCTGATATTTTATTTGGAGGATTGCTATGAAAGAGACGAAAGTGTAGTTCTACAATAAGATAATTGGATCCTCCTAGACCAGGAAAAGGGAAGGAATCTTAGGACCAATCCTTAGAAACTTCTCACTCATCTCATGATTCACATGGGGGGAGGGGGCTATTTTACGACACCGACACTCGAACATAAACGCGCCTTAATTAGCTTGTTAAAAAAACGTGGGAACCATTCTTCCCATTTCTTTTCCCCTGATTTATTCTTTTTGGCTAGATATTTTTAACTCTATATCTTGATTAGAACGAACATTTTAATTATATTACAACGCAAAATATTTTTAATGTAAACGGATTAATAATTTTTTTTGAATTTTTGTAAAGTATTAATAACAAAAATAGACATTTTAATCAATACTGAAAAATAATTGCTATTATGCATCTCTCTATGCTGTACATCAAATATTATCATTATTACACTTTTATTAAGTTTTTCCACGCAATTTATTTGTGAGAAATTTAATGAAAATATTATTGTATGAAAAATATACATCTAAAAGAAATTATATCGAAGTCATGCTTCTATTAGAAGTCTATTTTTATAACTATTCGACGGTGTGTGAAAAAACTTCATGTAAGATTATAGCGAGTTAAAAGGTCAAAAAGCAAAATGACCTCAGAAGTAGTACATATATATATTTTACATTTAAAAAATATGAATTTTTTCGTTTACTTTTTTGCTGGTTCTTTTTTAAGTTGCTTTCTTAAAAAATGAATGTTTTAAAATCATTAATTAAACTCATTGTTTTTAAAAATTTTATTTCCCCTTCCCCCAAAAAATATATAAAAACACGTAAGGAGGGAAAGTACCTTTATACATTGTAAAAATCAATTTTTTAAAAATATTTTTAAAAATTATTACAGAAGGCTAGAAACGTTTTAAAGCAAACCTTATAAAAAAAGTTAACAAATAGATTTTTCGTTAATTTCTGATTAAATTTCGTTGGCTGGTCTCTCTCTCTTTTGTTTTGTTAATATCGCACTTCGAAACAACGTGAGGGGTATAGAGGTGACGAACTTCGTAATTTTAAATCACGATGAATTCAGGAGGATGACATCTGATTTGACATTTTACTCTCCAGACTGTTCAGATTGGAAATACACTATTAATATTTTTTTATTTAATCTAGAGTTATATAACAGGGGCGTAGTGAGGTAACCAAACGCCTTGGTGCAACAACAACAAAAAACACCGAGGGTTCTATTTGGATTGGACTTTATCAAGTAAAAATATATTAGTATTTTAAATATACAAAGCTATTTTAACATCAGCCCTTTATCATGATCTGCAGAATATATGAAGTTGTCGTGTTAGCCTAGTGGACAATGTAACAGACTAGTGGCTGGTATGTCATGAGTTCGAGCCCAGTACCACTGAAGACCCGCCGTGTAGGGGAGCAATGCACGTCAAATCTGTTGAGAGCTCAAAAGTCCTCCCGTTGGTGTGGTAGTTAGGAGAGGGGATGCCAGCTCTGGCGTCATCCTCGTCACTTGACCATGGTTCAAAATTACGAGGTTCGTCTCCAAAAGCCCTCGTCTGAACAGTGCGACGTTAATATTCACTCACGCAGAACAGAGGAAAGTAAAGCCTCTTAGGATTCTAGTATAACTTATGTGGTTGAAGGAAACGATTTTGATGAACTTAGCTACAACAGAATCATTTATTATGGAAAGTAGCAAAGAAATAATTGACTTACATAATATTTCTAGGATTTCAAAACTGAATGAATACTTTATACCTTTTTAAAAAAAAAGAAATACAGTTTCCTAATTTTCTTTACAAAACATGTACTGTTAAACGTTTTTTTTTTCTTAAATGTATTTATGTTGCATGTAAATGTTAAAATTTTAATATAAATAACTATGCAGCTAATGATTGTTTACTTATGGAACTTGTAAAAATTATGAAAAATCAACTATACAAGGTTTTTCGATTTAAGAAAAATTTATTACTTGTACCGCTTTGACATAAGATGGAATGCACCACTCTTTAAGCTACTTTACTGCACAAACCATTGTATTTTTCAAATGGTTTTGGATTATACCTACTGTATTAAAAAGTGTTGTGTAACTAATATTGTTGACAGTCTTAAAAAAAGTAGACAATTGATTGCTTTTAAAACTAAATAAAATATTAACTTGTATTGCATTTCCCATCATATAAATATTACTTACTATATATATATATATAATTAATTACATTACACAATCTTTTTAATGTTTTAGAAAGTCTTTCACAACTGTGATGCAATTATAATGTATATGTCACCACAGCTGAAAATTCCATCTAGCACTTTTTAAGATCAAAAAGTCATTCAAGACTTTCAGAGATGTAAGAATATTTACTTCATTCATCTGGTTGATACACAGAACACATATAAAGCAACCTGAAAAACTAAAACTATTTAAAGTATTTATAAAACAAATAGTATATCAAAAACTGGTCCATTACTGGACAAAAAAATAAATAAATCCTTATTAGTACATCTATACCATAAAAAAGACAATCACATTATATCATTACTTTCAGTACCACTTTCCTCATCACCCATGAAATGTAACATATGGATGAAATACCTGTTTCTATATAGGCAAGGCAGATTTTCAAGCTCTATTCCTGTATAACAAACAGCACAAATATTATCAAAATGATGAATAATTTATTATTAAGAATTATTTACACATAAGTTAAAACATATTACTTACTTTAGTATATAGTTTTGCTTGTATTGATAGCAAGCATTAACATCACCCGATTCTATCTATTTTATATTAAACACTTAGCTGCAAAAAGTATACATGTAATTTCTAAATTCGTATGTTCCAAAAGTATAAATCAATTTTTTTGCCTAAAATTTTATTAAGAATTAATGATATAAAAAATTACCATATTCCCATCACTTTCCAAAATTTGTGTGGTAACATTCAAATGCAATGTTATCTCTATCCTGCATGATTTTTAAATTATATACTTCTAATATACTGTCATAAAGCCATTTGTGACAAAAATTTGGTCATTTTTGATAATTACTTACCTCCTCATCTGATATAAAAATATACAACAACTTTACCCCATAAAAACATAGCTAAATGTCTTGGAAAACATAAAACAACTCCACTACAAGCATATATCAGGTGTTAAAGATACAGTTAAGTTTTTTTTTGCAAATAGCTTTTGAATTGAGTAATGCTGACTTGCCTGAGCTTGAATGTTTTCTTTCTTGACAACTAAAAAAAGAACATTTCAGAGCTTTCCTTTTTATATCCCCAATAGTTGGCTTAAATATTTACTGCTAGTTTAAATGCTGATTGGGAGGTAGGTACAAGAGGATCAGGTAAATAATTCTTTAGTAATTACTTTTTACCTTTCTTTTACTGAATTGCATGTTGAGACAATTGTTCCTGAACTATTTTACCTTGCAATAAACAATTTAATACTACAAGTAGAAGTTCAGTCTCCTGGTTTTTCTTATGTCGTTACATATTTCTTTGGCAGAAGACCCCATACCACACTTTCTATCTGAGATATGGAAAGAAGTATATTCAACATTTTCAACAACATGGAATCTCTCAAACAATTTAAGAATGAACTTAATATGTTTACATGGTGCATGATTATCTGAGCATTCACATGTATACCAAGCCGAACATGATAATTTTACACACCTGTAATGGCATTGATCACACACACACATAGCCTCTTCCTGAAATGCTACCATAATCTTTTTAACAACATAAAATACATCTCCATTAGTCCGCGATTTTACAAACCAAGAATTTGTTGCCTGGTCATAAATATCTGTCAGGAATCTTCAATTAATTTTGAAATGGAAATAGGTTGTGAGGATATAAACTGGGGAGAGTACCATTTAAAATTCTATAATGTGTTAAATATGTGTCATGCTGTATTTTCAACAAACTATCTGCTTGACAGTTAAATTTTCATTTTAAAATAATTGGACATTCATGTATTGTGAATATAGATTAACAATATATATTTTTATCAGTATTGGCATGCAGAAGTAGATGTGACTTATACTATTAGTAGGCTGAATTACAATAATTATCATCAAAATATTTATTGAAAGCAGGCTTTTTATCAGTCGATGCAATTTTAAAATTTTCCATTATTTGTTTACATCTGATTGAACTTATTCCTTCCAAATGAGATACTAGAGAAATATCCCTTCGCATTTCAAAATTGGAAAACAAGATCATTTAATCATTTCTTCCAAGTGCATTGAAGGCGTAATGCAATTAATTTTTAACTGGGCACCCTTTCTCTCAGAATGTTGAAACACAATACATATTTCCTGTATTTAATTTATTAGTAATAACATGAGCAACAGAGTAAAGCATTCCTTATTAGTCAAGTACAATTAAACTTCTATTAACCGAATACATATTCTAATACCGAAGATTTTTCAATACCCATTTCAAGATTAGCTTTAATGAACTCTATACAAGTTTTATAAACCAGTTGAAATGCTTGATTATGCTTTGAAAAATATATTATACTGATCCCTTAATAGTCTTTATAAAGAGTGATTCTACCAAGATATTACATTAATAATTGGAATATAGAATCTTTGATATTTCTATACAACTAGTTTTTCTTTTATATGTCTAGGAAGCTTCACATGTTAGCAAATGTGTTAAATATCTAAATCTACAATTTCACTCATGATATGGAAAAGGTTAAGGGAAAGTTAAATCTCAACATATTGTGTAGATCTTTACATGTGATTCGTATAAAATTTTTTGCAATAGATAATACATTCCAATAATGATTTTTTTCTTACTTTAATTAAATAAATGTATTTTCTTATTAAGAATAGTGTTATTACCTTTGGTAGGATCCTAGCAGGGCACCCTTCTTTTACAAGAACACCTCCAGAAAATTTATATTTTCTATTATTATTCTCACAATCATTTAAAAATTTAGCCAAACAATTGACCTCATATATTTACGCTAATTTTTCATAACAATCAATAGAACTTTCGATTTAACGACAAGAAAAAGTTTTACACTCACGAGATCCGCCAAGGGGGCAATCACCCAGCAGGAACTAAAAAAATAATGAATCTACTACAATGGTAAATACCCGGAAATTTTAAAACGTATTATTAAAACATTATAAATAATCAAAGCATAAAATTTTTACATTCACGTGATCGGAGAATCGAGCTTTTACACGGCAGAAGCTAGAAAGTCGATGAACGGAAAATGTTAATTACATCAAATCAAAGCACAAAATAAAATAAAAATACAATATAAAAAGAGTAAAATAATAGTAATTCAAAATTATGAATCAAAGTTTTTAGTTGTTCACATAAGTTAGAAATTCCATAAATCAGCAAATATGTTAAAATGATGGAAAACTTAACAGGAAATTGATACAATATAAAAACTGCAAAAAAATGTAACAATCAAACATTACAATTCAAAGTTATAAAATACCTAATCAATAAATCTCCCCGCTAGAATTTTATATACGAACCTTTCAGCACGAGCCCTATAGCAAGAATGATTTTAGTAGGTTCAATTAAGCCAACGATGAACTTAGCGATTTTCAAAAAGAGGCCAAAAATATCAAAGTAACCCATCCTTGTTTGTAGATTATAGGAATAGGTGCTGCCAACGAAATTGCGCATTACACGTCCGGCCTTGTTTGTTCCTTTTATCTGTCACTATCTGCTATGTCCTCACCATGGCGACGATTTGGGGGGAAATCACTACTTCTGTTTGCTTTTTCCCTGTTACGCAAAACTGGGCAAATTTCCCATTCACTCTCGCGCCTAAAGAATTTTCATTTAAAAAAATCAGACCTTTTAACAGAGTTAGAACCAAGAGAACATATCCATCAAGATGCAAAACAGAACATTCTCACGATCTATCCTGAGAACGAGATAATTTTTCATCAGAAGTGCAGGCACAGCTGGATCATGTTTACTGTAATCCTTCCTTGAAGTCAAGTTGAAATAGCCTTCTTTGTAAATTAAAAAAAATAATACCAATTCATAAATTATTAGATATTGGTGAGTATTGGTATGTATCATAGAAGGAAAAAAAATATTTGGTACTTACGTATTATATCGTTAGCCAATTCCGAAAAATCAAAAGATATCGCGGTACGTATTATCGCAACAATTGCCAACTCTAGTAATAACTTGCCAAGTTAGCAACCCCAATTTCTTATGTGATGTACGTGCTGAATTGGCAACCAGGAGCTTCATAAAATGTTGCCAACAGGTTGCGATAATCCGTTAAGTACCGACATCACCAATTCAATAAGTGTCACCGTATGCTGTCATCGTTATTGTGTTCGAACATGCACAGAAATGGTTTCTATTGTAGGCTACATATCGCACGATTTGGCGACATCTTCTGATTTGACGAAATTAGTTGGCGGTATTTTACCTATATACCAAACATTGGACTGTTAAAAAAATAAGATATACACAGTTTAGAGGTGAATGGAAACAACTGAATATTTTCGCAAGAACCAGATTCTTTGTTCAAATGTTTTAAAATTATCAAAAGTTTTTCTTACGTTTTCCTGGCACTAATGCTGCTACGGATCGAGCATTTAGCACAATTATCACTAGTCCAAAAGCTGTTCAAACAGGGCTTAAAGGTATATTAACACCCCTCCCAAAAATTGGATAAATTACGCTCGGACATTTACTAGAAAATCAGAGAAGAAAAAGATGTTCTGAGAAATATTCAGGCCTAAGAAAAATATAAGATTTCATCAAAATAATTTAGAAGGGTTACGAATTTATTATTTTGTTAAAAAATGCACACTTCGTTTTGATTTATTCTTTATATTAAATATTAATTTAGCCGGAATAGCTGAAACACACACACACACACAAACTCTTTCTTTTATATATTAGTATAGATTATATCACTATTAGAAAATAAAATAAATTATTTATTTTGTTCATATATAACATTGTGACCTAAATATATATCCCCTTCACCACAATAGCAATAATAAAATAATTTGTTCATAAAAAATATTTGCAAAAATTATATATATAGTGTTCCGAATTTTAAGCTTCAAAATTTCACTTCAAACTATGCAAGTTAAAATCAGCTATATTCATTTAAATCACAAGGTTTAAAAAAACCTCAAAAATTCATTTGTATTTTGCTTACAGCTAAAATTTTAAGCGTTTTTGAGAAGAAAAGGATTTTTTATTTTCGAAGATTTGAAAAATGAGTCTTTTATTTCCTGTCGTATATGAAGCCAATAAAGTACTTTGTTACTTTCTGTGTGGTGCTGCCATCTGTTGAATAAACTCTAAACTATTTATTTGAATACTACATTCGTAGTGCCATCTGTTGAAGAAAATATTATAATTATGTAAAATCAGGCGTCTCACGCGCACCACCGAAAAACGCGAATCTATACTTTTTAGCTGCAATTTGAAATTTTTAGGAAAATTCGCGAAATAACGCGCACCCCCTTTTTTACGAAGAAACCTGAAATGTATGTGTACTATGCTGAGTTTTGAAATCATTTATTAGAGGTTTTTTCCCAGACTTTTGAAAAAATAGTATACTTCTAGAACCACAATCCTTGAAGTTCGTGAGGAATGCTATTTCTTTTAATAAATAGTATTTTGATTTATGTAGAAGTCTTAGTATTTTCTTTGCTCATATTTTTTTATTTATTTTTAAAGTTTGATTTTTTCAACAGGTGTATAACAGGCATCCGTAAATTTCGATGTTATTTTTTTGTGTTAAAAGTGCGTGTTATACGCCGGATTTTACGATAGTTATTTAAATACTTTCATGGCACCATCTAGTTGACGCCTAACGCAACACTTTTACTGTACCCTATTTTTCTTGTTCCAAAAAACTAGAAATCTGACGGTTGATAGATGAAGAGGGGCATGCAGGTAGAATATTCAGAACGCCTTCCCGATGTGGTTAGAAATTTCGCATTAATTCCTTTCTTATTTAGTTAAAATTAAATATGATCATTATTATTATTTAAAATAGATTAAAAACATTCGTATTTGGGTACTTCTCCGTTAATGAAATACCAGTTGCAATTCTGTGCCAAAAAAAAAATAAATTGAATTACATTTTTATTTTATGCCAATGCAATGGATTATTAAGAATGTAAACAGTTATACGAGAAAAATGAGAGTAAAAGTAATATCGATACGCGAATGCAAAAATTCAACATGAATATCACAGGGCTAAAATATATTTCGCATTTTTCTAGGGATTCTCTAGACTAGAGAAAAGTTTGTTCCCTTTTTTTTCAAAAAAATTTCTTCATTAAATGACTCCCCCCCCCCTCCCAAATTAGAATGCTAGGTAACTGAAAAAGGTACTTAAATATCTTACCGTCGACCAATTGTATGCCTAAACATGTCCCGTTCCCGCTCATGTTTAAACACTTTGATTGCGCATGCTCGAAATTAGTAATATTGTTTTTAATAAATTTCTAATATACTTTTATTTTCGTGGGATAAATAATTAAAAATTAGGATTTTTTTTCCCTACAGCAGAAACGGAGTGGAATATTTCCAAAAATGTTCTACAACGCAAGTATCAAAAGGTTTTAGTTGAGTAAAACATCATGGATCCGCACGACAGCATATTGGTTTGCACTTAATTTAACTTAAATGGTATAGTCTGCATGAAGATACATTTACTGATGTAGCGGTATCATCTTTTTAGCCAGTAACAACCTACGTACTAAGGTGATCATTTTGGTATAGGGTTAAGTTACTCGGATTTGGATCCAAAGGTCCCGGGTTCTGTCCTGCTGGATAAGCGCGCCACTTCATTTGTGACCCTGGCTGAACTCAGAAAAAAGCAACCTTCTGAACTGTCGAGGCACCATCTCCCCTCAAAAAGAGCAACCAAAAACTTATCAGACTTACTTGATGCAGCTAACTCGCCAGACTCACTTGGTGCAGTAAAAACAAACTCACTTGACGCAGCAAAAAACAAATAAATAAAACTCGTCAGACTCATTTGGCGCAACTCCGCCAATTACAACAACTGCTAACGCAACAACTATATCGTTCGTTCGCTTATCCACCGACTCACTGGTGGGGGAGTGTGTAGTGGTATCATCTATATAAGCCAGTAACAACCTCTGTACTAAAGTGATCATTTCGGTATAGTGGTTAAGTTACTCGGCTTTGGATCCAAAGGTCTCGGATTCTGTCCTGCCGGAAAAGAGCGCCACTTCGCTGAGATTCTGAATGCAATAACGGTGTCTTGGCCACTTGAATATTGCAGTTATTATATTTTGTTAAATTTCAGTGTACGTGTTTGAGTGTTTTTAAAATACGCAATTTAATTCTTAATCTTTTCCATGTTACTTGTCGACGTGCTGATACGGGAGGAGTACAAGTATGGGAATTGGTTTTCGCGCATGTGTGCGGAAGCGATGGGAGCATTTGGCAACGTTTTTGATTTGGCGATGTCTTTTGAGTTGGCGAAATGGGTCAATGACATAATATTTAAAGTATCTACCAACAAAGTATCTTACTTCAAAAACAAAAACATAACAAGTAGAAATTGTTTTGTTGACATTGAAACTAAGTATTTATATTTTATACTTTATGCTATGGCAAATATCGTAAGAATCACCAAAAATAAGGGATTCACCGAACTCGGGGTACCATAGACGTTGAAATTCAACTATCACGAAGTAAACAGCAATACAATTTCCAGTTGTGTTATGGCAAATGACGCATTTTCTTTTAGCTGGGTTTGTGCCCCGACTGATATTTCCCCCCTTCATTATAATTGTACTATCCGTTACTCAGGGACGCCTTTAGGCATGAGCCAACTGGGCCCTGGCCCAGGGCCTCAGCCTCAATGGGGGCCCCATCTCGTTCTCGATTCAGCCTTAATAAAATTATGATTCTAATAATTTCAACCTTCAAATGTTTTTTCCGGTTGTATTCTCCGAAAAACTGAGAATTTTGTACAATATATCAACTGTCTATATGTGATTACCATTGTCCATGTATAAACATAAGTCTACCCCCATACACCCTCATTATTTATTCAGTCAAAAAACGGCAGTCACGGTCGAGCCGGGTTGTGCGATTGTAAGTCATGCACATTTATTAGTTTTGGGTTATTGTTTGTGCGAGTATTTGATAACGTATGCTACGTACTGTCTACTTTTAAGGGTCAAAGAAGGGGCCAACATTTGTGTACAGGCCCAGGTCCTACTTTGCGCAAGGGCCCAGGGCCTCAAGAAGTTTTAAGACGTCCCTGCCGTTACCCCCCCCCCCCGCTTCGCTGGGTATTTCATGATGTTATATGATTGAACTCTGTTGTGGGTTAAGTTACTGATTTCTAAGTCCTAGCATTACACTTTCGATTGTATTATAAAATATTCTTATAGCTCTCACCTCTTGATTTTGCTTCTGTAGCCCTTCCTCCAAAGTGGATTTTTGCAGAACCCATTTTTGTTGGATCTTTATTCAACAAAATAAACACGCTTGCCAAATTTTAAATTTTAGTCGAATAGTTCAAAAACGGAAATTATTTTATCATTAATCCCGTAACTGTGCTTTGAGAATCCATTTTCGTTTGACCCATTCTTAGTGGAAACGTGGGAAGACCCGTTCTTAGCGGATTAAAGTTCAACAAAAGAAACATGCGTACCAAATTTCCTTTCTGTAGGTCGAAAACGGGAATTTTTTTTATATACATATATACCCCAGTAACTCCTCCATCCCCCATTTCCTTAAATTTCGGGTTTAGCGGATTTCTATTCAATGAAAGAAACATTCTTACCAAATTTCAAGTATGGGAGCCTAACAATTCAAAAAATGGGGTATAAACTTATCTGTATAACACCCCTGAACCCTTCACAAACCCACCTTGAGGATCAACTTTCCCAAAATCCCTTTTCTAGCGGATCTGTTCTTCATGAAAGGAACATGCTTACTATATTTTAAGTCTGTAATAGTTCGAAAACGGGAATATACATATCTATAAAGTCTTTTAACCCCTCGCAACGCGGGTTGATTTTCGCAAAATCCGTTTTTAGCGGATGTTTACTTCATGAAAGGAACATGCCTAACAAAAGTCATAAAGTAATTTTCATGGATTAATAGTTCAGGAGATATCGTGACGAGTACGTCGCTTTTCTTAACATATATAGATACGTTGGGTAAAAAAAGTTATTTTGGAAATGTTAAAAAACTATTATCAACACATTTGGAATTCGAAGCTGCAATTTAGTTTAATTTGTCTGCTTTTTATCCCATAGATATATTTCATCCGGAACTTAACTTATTTTTAAATCTAATGCGTTGAAAATTTCCCTCTAAAACTGAGAACCGCTTAAAAACTTATGTTTTAAAAAGTGAATAAAAAAATTAATTCAAACAAATTGTGTATGCTCAAACATATACACATGCAATAATTTTTAGTTATTTAATCGAATACTAACGTAGTATACCGTTAATGTGACTCGAGAAATTATTTTTCTTCGATTTCATTTTTCATTTATTTTTTTTCGACACGCAGGATAAATGAGGCTATTTACAGTTATGAATATATGAAGCTCTTTACATGAAAGAACGAATTAATTGAGTACACGCTCAATAAACATAAAGATTATACAATTCTTTTCTTAGTGTAAAATGAAAACTACTTAGAATATTCCAAAAACTTATTTTACTAAAATTCTGTTACTAGATTCAAAAGTGAATAAGCAAACGCGAAACAATTATCAAATAATATAAAACAGGAAATGTTGAACTTATTAGGAGTGGCAACAACCGTTGAACAATTTCGCTAAATCAAAAGTGTCGCCAAAACAAAAAACACCACCAAATGCTGTAATTGTTTCCGCACAGGCACGAAACATGCTCAATCCGCATTATTTCTTCGAGAATTTAAATTGAAGAAGATATAGTGAGAACAATTAAATGCTGTATTTTAAAATAAATCTCGTGCATTTTTGAAATAAATGAAAGATCTAATAACAACTACGTTCTTCAAATGATCAAAATGGCGACATATAACTTCTTTATGTAGACGACGTCTCATCAATTAGTATAAATGCGAATTCAAATGCTGTCGGGCAGATTCGCAATGTTTCTTTCTAGCCATTTTGCCAAATCCTATAAGTTTTTCGTCTTAAATATTAGATCTTATTTTTAGAAATATTCCACTACGTTCGTTTCCGTAAGAAACAAATTCCAAATGAAATTTTTCTAACAGAATAAAAAAAAAGAAAAGAATAGTATGAATTATAAACCATATTATTTTCGAGCATGCGTAACCAAAATTATTTTCTTTGAGCATGCGTAAGAACGATAAAACGTACAATTAAGGTTATTTTCAAGCATAAACGAATAAGATTGTTTAAGCCGGAACAATTTTCTACTATTGGCTGCATATTGGGGCATTTGGCAACTTTTTCGATTTGACGAATTTGGTCGAAAATGCTTAAGTATTTTAAATCTTAAACAAAAAATTCAAATGTCACCAATTGCGATAATATTGGTGTGTTCAGCTCCTTATTTATTATCAACTAGGTAAATTAAATTTACACCTGTAGTTAGGAATTAACTCACAGGGCCAAACATAGAAAAAAAAGCGCTTTGTGCGATATTATTCCTTTGCCATGTTGTTAGTGAAATCCCATTTTATATTATTTCAGAGGTACCAAAAAAAATTCTAGAAGCGATCTCGGGATCTTGGTCCCGAAATTATTTGGTATATTTTTCACAGAATTACCATGCGTTCGCATCTTAAGTGTTATACTGGGTGTCCGAAGAGTATGACTACTAAAGTGGTGCTTAACCGGAGGACAGAACCCGGTACATTTGCTTCCGTATGCACGTAACATGCCACTGGACCAAAATGATCACTTCAGTCCGGAGGCTGATTACTGGCTTATATAGATGATATCGCTTATAACCTTAAGTAAAAATCTTTATTTTAAATTAATTTGAGTGCAGTCGTGCTCTTCAGAACCCTGTATTATTGTAGCTGATTTGAAAAGTAGATGAATGTGAATACTGGGAGCTAATAGCGCAATTCTGCTAACCTTGCTTCACAAACAAATCTAGTATAGGTTACTCTATACCGAATCAGTACACTTATACCATACCATGTATAAACAAATTCTATTGTTCTCACTTGATTCTGATTTTTTTCCCTCTAAAAGAATATTTTTTTCACGTCTCTTAAAGATGATTTTTCTCAGAAAAATTGACAGTTTTGTGTTATGAGAACTAGACTCATACCTTTCATATGTAGTTCCTTTTAGGTAATGTGGTTTTTATATATAAACAACTTTTTCTTACAAAGTAAATATAAAATTGTAAGAATGTAAAACGCATTTCTATTTTAGAACTTTAATATCAACTCCATTCCCCCTTCCCCGGGAGGGAAGGGTAACTCTATATTTCTTGGATGAGTTTGTCTCTATTCAAATAAGAGGGTGGGGAGCAAGTGTTTTAACCATTCCCCTCCCCCTTACATCCACCACGGAAATGAAGCTAATGTGTTGTCCTTCGGTATAAAGTTTCACTCACTCTGCGGAACTTTTTAGGGCACTATTTTTCTTCGTTTACTACTGAAAGTTTCAAATGATTCATCATAGTTTGATGAAAAGTTATTTTGAGAGATATTTTTAGCAAGGTCCATATAGATTTTCCTCAAATTTATCAATTGTAAGCAAATCGAAAGATATTTTAGATAAAGAATATAAATTACACATATTTTCAATGCTATCTACAGACTGTTATATAAGGTCTGTTAAAAAAGTATCCAATCTTTGGGCAGAAAAAATATCTTAGTTACTTTAAGGCATTTAAATCCTGATCCAATTCAAAGTAGTCCTCCTTGTACCTTCACATACTCAGCATTTCTTTCATTGCCGAAAACACTTATGAAGAGCTTCTTTTCGAATGATGTTCAACTGCGCCGTCGCGTTCTGCCTTCTTATCTCATTTCCTACTCTGAAAACGAGATTCTTTCAATGGGATTTTCATTTACGGGAACAACCAAAAGTCGCTAAAAGCCAGATTCAACGTTGATAGTGTCTAGAACCCCCTGTGTAATGAAAGACGGAGCTTGCCTCTTTGCGTATGATCATACAAAATTGAGTGTGAAGATCTTGTACTGATCCCAACTTGTTCAGCAGTCTCTCGTACGGTTAAACGGCTGTCTTTAATTATCAGATTTTTCCACCTTTTTGAACAGCGGCTGCATTTCGAGCGGTTTGCGGGCTCCCAGAGCGCTGGCCACTCTTTATTGACGCGCGCACCACTTTTAAATCGATCCAAGCCCTTTTTAATTTGTGTGATCCCCATAGCATCATCTCCAATCACTTGTTGAATTTAATATATACAAATTGTTTCACTTAGAAAATCACCAAGCTTTTGATAGAACATTTGATGCAGTACCTGGACTCACGTCGTTCAGTCATCTTTAGAGAAATAAAAATCGGACGAACACATATAACAGCACCTCAACTCAACAACCTGCAGGAAGCGAATGGTGCACTGGAACGAAGGGAAAAAATTCAAGCATGTGCATTAAGCTGTCATCTTCTACTGTGCACAGAGGCGCCATTTTAAAATCTCTACTGAGCGCAGGAAAATTCAAGGTCAGATACTTTTTGAATAGACCTGTTGTTGTTTCTAATGCCACCCGTTTGACGGTGTCAGATCGAGGCCCACGAAATTCATCGTGGCAAGGGGCTAGGTGTACGCCTGTCGTTAGCTTTTTAGCTTTGAGTACCATGCAGGTGACAGTACGATTTGGCTCGGTTCATACATGATAGATGGTGACACCACCTATCTCCACCTCCCCAATTTAAGCATGGAACTGGAGGGGAGGGAAATATTCTCCAGTCCCCTGCACCTGTGGTTTCAGCTGCGATCGCCCACAAGACTTTCCAACCCACTGATTTAACGAGCACGTACTCCGTGTGTACTTCCGAGGGTATTTGGTGGCATTGAACCCAGGCCTTTCGGTCTGGAGTAGGATGCTCTAACCACTATTTTACCCACGGCCCTTTAAATAGACCTTGAATTACATTATGGCTTGTTATATTCACGATTAAGATATATAATATAGATATAGATCTATATATAATATAATATAGATATAGATTATATAAGATTCTCTTATGTAGCTGTTTTAAAAAGTATACACGTTTTATTTATATATATTGTTACGAATTTTGTATAAAATAATGTAAATAATTTGTATTTGGATGTGCAATGCCTTTATATTACTCTATGCTATATTTATTTCATGTTAAAATTGTAATCACAAGCAACGCCGTCCCTTACGTTATAATGGCGATTCAATGGGAACTTGGCGAAATATTGGCGATAGAGCCAAGTTGGCATAATTTTTGGCGACCAATTTGGTGACATTGGCGGCCATATTGGCGAGTTCGGGACCCTCTGGATTCTTCTAGAAATTAGTAGAGAAATCCACTAATTTCACGATCTGTGGCGCGAGCGCATCTTTCCAGAATTTTCGGCCTCTGCTATAAATAGAGCGATATTCGCAGCAGCAGTCAGTTTGGTTTCAGCCAGCGAGTAGCAAGTTTGATTTCAACTAGCGAGTAGTGAGCATTGTTTTGATTAGCGATCAGCTTGGCTGTGCTTGTGAATAGTCATTTACATATGTGTATTTTAGACACGGTTTATTGTGTCTGAGTGCTGTTGAAGGTGTGAAATCCTTCTGTTATTTATTCTGTGAATTTTGCTGCTGTGAATCCTGTATTTCAAGGATTGATCTTCGACAATAAATAGTCATCGCTCTTAAAGAATTGCCTTGCTCTTTACGACTGATTTTGCATAAAATTCTCGAAACCCGATCTACGTAACAATATATATATATATATAGCTATGGCATAAATAAATGATCCTGGGGATTTTTTTTTTTGAGGAATTTGTATAAATTTCTTACTGTATCAAATATATTTCTGAATGAATATCTCAGGGTATTTCTCTACAGAAAAATGTTATAGTCAGCGAGAGAATAAAGCAAGGGAGGGTTGTTGGCGACGAACCTCGTCATTTTAAATCTTGGTCAAGTGGCGAGGACGACACGTGAGCTGACCCTTCCCTCTATCCAGTATTTAACGTTTTTCTCTCTTCTTCAAGTTGGGTTTTCAGTGGCACAGTCTCGAACTCCTTATACGCCGGTCAAGAGTCCTTGATCATGACCACTAGGCTACTGTGGTCACTCAAAATGTATAGTTTAGGTTTAAAAGTGAATACGATAAAAGTTTTCGAATACTATACCATCAGCTAAAGATTGTCTGGGTAAAATTTAAAAAGAGCTAGGCCTAATTAGAATCTTAGCATCTTTTAGTTCCTGGTATGAGAGACATCAAACTCTGTGAGTGGATTGCTGACCAAAGAGTAATGTGTTTGGTGATGTTGACCACCAATCGACAGTAACAGATCGAAACCCTATAAATTCATCATGACAAAGAGAGCTAGATTACGTCTCTAAGCAGGGAACAGCAGGATTTTGCTCTCTTACACACCATATTTTTAGGGATATAACATCCCACTTCTCTTTTCCTACCACCAACCTATCGAGAGTACTCTCGGCTCATCGAACATTTATAGTGCCCCATGCGGCACAGGGACTATACATTTACAAACACCCACGCATTTTCCTGGATTCGAATATCCATGCTTTTCGTCCCAGAAGACAGCGTATCTAATCACTATCCCATCTGGGGGCTCAGTGTGTTTGGTTTTTTGTAGAGCTAATATCAAATCATTTGTATTTCAGAGCGTCAAAGTCGGTGGCGTAACGGGGGATACTAACAAAGCCAGGTTTTGGTCCCCAAAACGATCTTACCAAGAACTGTAAAACCATAGCATAACAGGTTTTGGGCCCCCTTAGAATCCTTTCGGGAGTGTACGTTACGCCACTGATCATAGTTAGTCTAATCGCCAAGCGAATTCAAAGCATCACGACACTAGATGGATTCAGCATTGTGAAGAGTAATGAGTTTGTGAAAATTTTCCATAACGCGACGACATGACTGCATTTGAACAGATTAACAAATTACTGTTTTGAAAAATAAGAACATTCTTTTAAAATAAGCCCTAATGTGTTTTTTACTGCAAAAATTCATTTAAGACCGAGTTTTACATTTGGAACTAAAGGGAATAAGATGCTAGTTTTAACCAGAATTTTATCAATATGTTAAATGTTATAAATACTTTATTAGTTTGCCTCGCCAAGAATATTTTAACCAGCTAACTGGGGTGCTCCCGTTTGAGAACGCGCAACTATAAGTGTCACAGAAATAGAGCGATGACACAGTAAGTTTCACTGTAAAAATATTGAATAAAAGAAGTAATACAAATTTTTTTTAAAAATTCAATTCCTACTTTAAATGGATGAATGGAAAGTATCTCTTTAAACGATTGAAAATCTGAACAAGATATATACATTTATATAGGGAGAAAGTGAACAAATTGAAGGAATTAAAAAAAAAATACATGATTTGTCTGCAGCGTTGTAACAAAGCGCAAACGCTTTAGCAAGTTTGGCTGAAAAACTGGTTTTCGTCGCCAACTTTTGTGTCATAGTTTTAGCAGATGCATTGTTACGACAATGGAGATAAATCTAAGTTGGCGTCAAAAACCGGTAATTAATTTAACTTAAATTAATTAACCGGTAATTATTCAATTAATATTTGAAAAACTGTATTAACATCGTGTGTTATTAACTACACATTAAAAAAATATTTGAAGTTGATGGATGAATAGAAAGAATTTTATTAACGATTGAAAATTTAAACAAGATAAATATATACATACCTAAATATATATAGAGAGAGTGAGCTAATAGTAGAAATTGAAAATGGGGCTTATTTTATAAAATTGCAAACTTTATTACTAATACGTACGGGGTACGTAATATGTAGGAGGCTATAAAGTACTTTAACTTGGTCGCAGGTTCATATATATATATACAACGGTCTTTCCAACCATAAGTTTTATGGATATCTATGAATTTTAGTGACCGTCAGAATTCCCAGATTGAGAGACCTAAACACATACTAATTTACCTCCTTTACTGACACAATATTTTCTACCTGTTTTGACTCTAAGGAAGTTCTGGAGTAGATGCTTTAGGGTTGATAACAGTCTTCTTACCACAGAAAGCATCCTTGCCTTTCCCAGCCCAATAAAATAATTATTCTTTTAGGCAGTATGGCATTGGGCCATTACTCTGATGTCAGCACATGGTTCTAATATCAAACAATTGGCACGTACACCTCTCGATATGAAGATAATTTCGGGCCAGCAGCTGTCAAAAGGCTCAGAGCCTGGTCAGCGTCCCATGGCTGACCATCCCTGAGGGATTCCTATTACATATCAACTGTCTGAATTTTGCCCTTTTTAGGCTAACATCTAAGAAACCTTATCGTCGTGCAGAAATAAATATGTTATTTGATGCATCAGCCGGTGCATACGGAAACGCATGAGTTCAGCTTAAATTTTTAATATTTTTTTATTTATTTTACACCAGCCTGGCCTCGAAGTATTCTAAACATCTTGAAATTTTCGAATACGTCTTGTTTTCCTCAAAAATGACAATTTAACCCGGCATCACTAGCGTGAAAAAAACGACCCAAAGTTCTCGCACAGGGTGTGTCATACCCAAGGATGTTAACATTGTGTCTTTACCGTAAAATTTGTATACAAAGGTAAAAAAGAAAGAAAAGTAGGAAGTACAACATGTTTATTACATTTTTCACACGTAATTTTAGTTTTTCTGTTCTTTTTATAAAGGCATTCTGTGCATTGTATATACACTCCTTTAATCGCGTCGTGAGTGATTGCGATGTTTTCACTGGATCTTAATTTTTTTTTAAATCTGTACCTTTTTCAAACTAAACATATAGGAGTAAACTTCTTTATTCTTTAAATTAAAAAAATTTTGGTAATTCTTTTTTATTTTCTCTTATTTTGTTCCAGCAATAGTCTTTTTTCCAAAAGTTCATCTGAAAGTGGACAACATGTTATCTCCTTTAAAATAACACTCTTCTCAAATACTTTTGTGTCCCTACATATAAAACATTTGTTTTGAACAGTGTCTCCCTTTTCGAAATCTGGATCGATTTCAGTGGAGGAATCATACTTGCTTCATTTGCTTTTTCCTCATCATAACCACAAAGAGTATTTCTTCATCCGAAAAAATACTGTTGTACTATATCTATTAAATTAGTTAAATATCACATTTCTTCATCATAACTACAATAATACGCCATAGAATAAGGAAGATTTCAAAGTGTACTCTCGTATTAAAAAATGTAACTCAACTTCACGCGCAGGTGTGACACACCCGAGGGAGTGGTATCCAAAGATCTATTTTAAAAATTCGCTGACAGGCTTGATCCCTTTGAAGGTTATGACCTTAAAGTCAGCTAGACCAGGAAACATCCATTTTCCAAAAAAGGTTTAGCAGGAGCGTTGAAAAACGTTAGACGGTGGGTATGACACACCCTGCGCGAGTGGTGCCGGGTTAAATAGCCAATGGTCACTAATTTTTACGCGTGACGACGTGTATACTCGTAAATTACAGTTAAATCTGGTTAGAAGGACTCTATAGAAAAAGCCCCCCGTTAGAAGAATATATCTTAAAATGTTTACATTTAAAGTAGATAAGTACGTTACATGTACGTTATGTAAATACCATGAAAGGAACATATATTTTTTACTAAATGTTTCAAACATAATAGTAACGTATTTGCCTTTTTACGGAATTAATTCGTACAGCATTATACAACTTAGAAACTGGGATATGCTTCCGAATCTTTTTAAAAGAGGTTTTTTAAAAAAAAGTTTTTATATCTGTGCTTCTAAGCAAGACTTAAATTTAAATGGTAATAAGAAATTTCATGTCGTGAACGTCAATATTCCCAGGAGGAAAAAAGCTTTAATGCTGTGAGTGGAATAAAAATTACCTCTGAGAAAATTCTAATCTGAGAGCACCCTCTCATTGGCTGACACAGTTAACGTGTAGACATATCCTCCATCGGGAATTAATTTAATTGGCTGTACTTGACTCTCCGATCGTAATCAAGGACTAATCGGTGATTAGTCGGCTAACATAGCACGGACATCATGGGATTCATTCATCTGTAACCATAGTAACCCACGACGCTTTTCTTATGATTAGTAAACTGCAAACGATTTTTTTCGCCTAATCGAAATAAAAAAAGATATTATTATTATTTAACATTTTTAAATTCCTTTCTTATCATTTTTCTTTTTATTTAATGAATTAAATATATATTTTTTAATTTATAGAAAAATATGTGTACACAACTATTTTTCAGCTTCGAATTGTAATTAGCATTTTACTTTACAGAAGGTAGAAAATTTAGGTTCATTTGAAAGTTAATAAGTTACTTTAAAAAAACAACAAATTACTATAAATGTTGTAGAAAAACTTTTCAAATGATTTACTGATGCAAATTTCTTCGAGATAGATATTTTTAGATCAGCTTAGAAGCTTGTACAAATATTAGAACATCCATGTAAACATGATACAGATTCCAATTCAGGAACAAAATTTTAATTAGTAATCTCTATACAGGGTGTATCAGTACAGCGGTTTCAAACTTTCTGGAACATAGAGTAAATCTAGACGATGGGAAATCACACGGGAATGCATGGTCGGAAACGTTTTCCTGGCGCGGTAGTGTTGTTACTTATGCCCATCTTATTGGCAGTAATATCAGATCAAGGTCCACGAAATTCATCACGGCTAAGAGTTAGATTTTTACGCCTGTTGGACTTAGCTTTGAGCAACATGCAGGTGATAGTAAGATTTTGTTCGGCTCCAATTTTCAGGGAGAATTCCCTGAGGGTGGTCAGGGGTCTCCTACCTCTCTTCCCCTTCCACCAACCTCACGAGAAGACTTGTGGCCCGACGGCTATTTAGAGTACCCCCATGCCGTGAAGGCACTATACATTTACAAACATCCATGCCTTCTCCGGGATTCGAATCCAGGCCCTACGTCACCGCATTCAGCGTCGCTAACCACTATACCGGAAGGGCGGCGGCGGGGTAGTGACAACACAAAACACAGGAAAGACTAGACACGAATAGGAGAAGAAAGCATGTTTTTTTTTATTTAGTACATTAAAAAATTAAGAAAAAGGAACTTTAAACAGACATAGTACGTCATCGCTACCCAGGGCCGTGATACAGGCCCTGAAATCCCTACTTGACTGGCGATAAATCACGTACATGCACCAGGATTGTTCTGTACCAGATCCAACACAGTTTTTTAGTTAATTAGCGTTCCTACTCTACGCTCACGTTTCTATTTGTCCACAATGAAGGATCTGCTGTCGGACAATCTCTGGTTCACAAGCGTGTAAAGAAGTCGTGGCTGGGATAACGTTCAGCGTATAACCACTATGTTGAACGTCAATTACAAACAGCGGCCCCATATGCCAGATGTATATAAGTGAGCTCAGCATTCGTGTAGCATTCAATCCTACTTCCATTTTTTCGGCAGGCGAAATGAAACTTCATATTGAGTGCGGCAGCAAAAACAGAGTGTGCGCATGCACTATCATCAGATGCTTCAGTTTACGTAGCTCCATCTATCGCATTGTTGTTGTTGCTAATGTCACTTGTCTGACGTAGTCAGATTGAGACCCACGAAATTCATCATGGTTTTAGGTTAGATTGTACGGCTGTCGTTAGCCGTAGCCTCGAGCCCCATGCAGGTGACAGTAAAATTTGGCTCAGTTCTACCCAATTTTGAGGGAGAACACCCTAGAAGTGATTAGGGGCCCCACCTCTCTTCCCCTTTCACCAACCTCACGAGAGGACTTGTGGTTCGACGGCTATTTAGAGTACCCCCATGCTGCGAAGGCACTATATATTTACAAACATCCATGCCTTCTTCGGGATTCGAACCCAGGCTCTACCGCACCGCAGTCAACGTCGCTAACCACTATAATGGATGGGCGACTCATCTTTGGCATAAACCAGCCAAAGACTGCCCAACATATGTTCTTTTTATCGTGTCCTTTCTTTGTTTTTTGTGTCGTTATTGCTCTAGAAAATCATTTCCAAACATGCATTGCTATGCGATTTCCCATCGTCTAGGTGTACTCTATTTATCCTGAAAGTTTGAAACCACTATGCTGATACACTATGTGTGTATGTGAATAGAAGAAAAACGACTCACCTACTCATCACAAGATCTTGAGAGTTATGAGTCCTACGGAACTCCAATTTGGTAAGCATGTTTCTTTTGTTGAGTAGAGATTTGTTAAGAATAGGTTTAACCGAAATAGACTCCTAAATTAGTTTAGGAGGTTACGGGAGCATAATAATAATAAAAAAAATATAGTTTCTGAACTAATGGACCTTACAACTTGTAAGGGGTGTTGTGGGAGCATTTTTACAAAAATACCGTTTCTGAACTATTAAAGCTACAAGCTTGAAATTTGGCAAGCATGATTGTTTTATTGAAAAAATGAGTTTGGTAGAAATCGACTCCTAAGGGTGGGGTAATTGGGGCGTAAAAGATAATTATACGCCATTTCATTCAAATCCAGCTGTATTTAAATCAAAAGTTGAGGCTATAAGAATACTTTTTTAGTACAATAGAAAGCTTAATGCAGGGACTTGGATAACATTAACATATTGTTATAACATGAAACTCAATTGAAATTTTTTTTTAACGAAGACTATGAGAGTACCAGCAGTCCGCCCTGAGCCTCATTGTACCCAACCCCCATTGTACAAATTATTCAGTTTTGTTTATGCTCATTACTAAATTGTAAACCTGCACTTTACACGAACTATGTAATGTAGTTCAGAGTATGATAAAAATTATAATACTCGCAAGGATGTAGTCCCTTACATTATAATGGCGTTTCAGTGGAAACTTGGCGAAATATTAAGGATACAGCCAAGTTTGCATCATAAATAAATTTATTACAGCATCAGGAAAAACTTTTTTATATGTTACCGTTAAAATGTGAAATCCATTATTTCATAGAATAACTGGGTATTTCCTGAAATAACTTGACAACATATTTAAAATTATTGAGTTTCACGTTTTAACTAGGTATTCTGTAGAATGATTACTTGACCGTTAAAGTATAAAATACAGCACTCGAAAGTTGTTTGAACCGATTATAGCTGCTTTTAGACAGTTTTTAATGGCTTATAGATGCTTTGTATTGACGTGTGTGCCCTTCACTCCGTTGATATTAAACTAAGAGTTTAGATGGTGTATTTATTTGAGCGTTTTACATTCTCAACACATATTTTTGCAAACTGTTTTCAAGCCCTGTCTTCTGCAAGAAGGGGAGACTCACCTGTCAATAAGAAGAGAGAATTCCATCTTTATTAAATAAGCGTGGGAGTGTTGCATTGACTCGTGAAAAACTATTCACTTTCATACCAGAAGTAAAAGCACCGTCTCTTATCCGGTCGAGTAGTTAGTGATGCTGATGACTGTGCCGTAGGGCCTGGGTTCGAATCCCGTATCAGGCATGGATGTTTGTAAATGGATAGTGCCTTCGCGGCATGGGGGTACTCTAAATAGCCATTGAGCCGCAAATCCTCTCGTGAGGTGGGTGGAATGGGAAGAGAGGCGAGAAGTCCCTGACCACCCTCAGAGTGTTCTTCAAAAATGGGGTAGAACCAAGCAAAATTGTACTGTCACCTGCATGGTGCTCAAAGCTACGGCTAACGACATGCGTGCAATATAGCCCGATGCCATGATGCATTTTGTGGGCCTTGATCTGACTACGTCAGACAGGGGGCATTAGCAACAACAACAGTAAAAGTACGAAACTCTATTGGTTACTCCAGCATTATGATATCTTTCAAGTTCAAAGAATAGAAAAGTTAATTGTGCCAGTAACAAATGCAAAACATATTTTTTCCGTTTTGTTTAACTAATGCTAGCGATATTGTGACGGATCTATACTCGACCTTCTATTAACAGTCCTCTTGGGTATTATTTTGGGCCAGCAAAATTTACTAATCTTCACCTAAAGAAGGAAACGTGATATGCAAATTTAGTTTATTATATATATTCCTACTTCGTGAGTTAAAGAAGTTAGTGAACTAGAAGTGAAGAGAATAGTTAATGAAAATTTAGTTAACTAGAGGTGACAAGAAAGATTCAAGTTAAAGATTACCTTGTACAAGATAATAGCCAAGAAGAGAAAATTCATTTCAATTGATTAGAAGACTACCTAAAGTCAGATACTATCAACTTCATATTACGTCGATGTTTAAAGTGTTTAAGTCGTTAGGCGGACATTAAGTACTTATCTTCTGTGTAAAGTAATATTAAGGGCGAACCACATTATTATGAAGTGGTTATTATATGTATTCTCCCCAAACGCGAATCTCGTCTCTTCCCTCTGTTGCTTGATTGAATTATCCTATTTATAGTGTTAAATTGATTTGTGTTTGAGTCGATAAAAGTGATAAACTAATTGGAATTTATCATGTCGAATGATACTTTACTTCCTTCCACACCTTTAGCCGGGTCACAGGGTAGAAGGGATTTAGGCTCGTTTCAATATGAGAAAAAATACATATCGTCAGATCTTCCTTTTTTTTCATTCATCCATAACAGGGATAAAATGGATTTTTCGAGAGATTTTATCTATATATGATCAATTCATTTATAAAGTAACTTTGAAATTGTTTATTTCTCAATATAACGGTCTATCATTACTTATTTCATAGAATAAACTAGGTAAAGTTTGAAATTTTTCATCTATTATATGCTTTAACTGACTAGTCTAGTTACTTTATGAAATACCTTGTTATTTTGTGAAATAACTGAATATAGTTAATAGTCTCTCTCCTCTCTCTCATACACATATACTATTTATTTTCTCTTTTTTTCTTAATGATTTTTGAACATGATTCGTTGCCTATATTTGTAAAATAATTACAGGAAATTTTTTTTATGTAAACCTTTAGATGATTGTCATAATAAATATTAGCTTAATATTAATTCAAATGATCAAATATACTTTCTTCACACAAAGAAACAAAACGAAAGGAATTTATAAATAATCCCAAGTATAAATCTTTTTGATTTATTTTCACGAACTTTAAAGATCGATTTCCTTAAACCTCTATCAACTCCAAATCATTCATTTTCATACATGATTTAGTAAACTACATAATTTGTCCAGAGTAAATGTCTGGACAAATACGAATAGCAAAGAGAACGATTGTCGAAAATTCTGGAATATAAACGATAAGCGAGCGTTGCTTTTGTCATTGACGGAAAGGTGTTTCGGATTTTAAACGTCGCAGTGACTTATTAAGGTATTCGCGCCGCGTTTAAATCGTCTCAAGTGTTCTGAATAATGTTTTAAAGGAATATAAAACCTTAAGAATGCGATTCATAATCGATAATGTAGGATATGTCTTCTGCATGTGAAATATTTAGGTCATTTTTCCCAACCAAGTAAAATAAAGTTATTTTTTGAATTGATGGTTAGGTAAAAGGGCTCCTAAAGAATCAAGGACATTTAATTTGTTGGTTGTGATAGTTCTGAAAGAATGGACGTCCTTAACACGAAAATATATTAGTTCCACTCAAATTTCTTTGATCGCATGTTTCTCCACCGGCAGAAATCAAAATCTAGAAATGTATAAATCCATCCTGAAATAAGGCTGAAATAACATTCCTCGGCATTAAGAGAAGGTTTTAATTTAAGGTATCCGACTACTCTAAAATTGTGAATTTTGCCGAAAATTGACACCTTTTTTATAATTTTATTTTATAAGTCATCTTATTAGCTTTATAAAAATACCAAGGTTATTATTTTACGTTTACTAGAACAAAAACTACAAGTGTTTTAGTAAAAGCAGACGCCATTACTTTAAGCAAGATGTCATACATCAAAAAGGCGTTTTACTCAAAATGTTTTTTTTAATGCTCAAACGGGGACAGCGATTGCTCAAAAAGTTTTGAAAAAAACTGAAATTTTTTGAGTGTGTTTTGTAACAGCAGAAGTGTTTTAACCTTCCGACTTATCATTCACTGTTTTATTACGAAATTTACAGTCCCTTATGTGAATATAATGACTGTTTTTTGAAGCAATTTCATATAATAACTCAGTTAAAGTGCTTTAGGTTTTGTAAAAATTAAAATATCTCCTATCCTGAAGGTCATTCCAAAAACGAATAACATAGCAATGCATCGGAATTGAAAATTTGTTCATATACTTTTGGTACAAAACGGGACGCGTTTGTTATTTTTTGTAAATGTTTACACATTTTTTTTCCCATTTTGGTAATAATAATTTCCTTCTGTTCTTAATTTTAGCATATTTTTCTTAAAATGTACTAAAAATTCTAAAAACAACAAAAAAATCCCCATATCTCGATTTAAAAAAAAATGGAGAAAGGAGTCGGATGCCTTAAATCTTTTATTCAAATCTTATTAATTAGCTCAACATTCGTTGAAAAAAAATTCTGCTTGGATTGCAAACTGGCCTTCCTTTCTTTAAACATAATTTGAATATACAGTAGAGTCCGAATAACTCGGCGAAACCTTTACAGGTCGAAAAAACGACACTTGCACGATTGGATGTGTGAAATGTGTGGATGGATGTGCACAATTGGATGTGTGCCTACGAAAATGACGTCGAACAGGGGTTTCCGAACCATACAGAGCAAGACATTATGTCTGATGCAGAATTTGCTGTTGTCGCAATTGATGAAGAAATGCCGGAAAATAAGGAAGACGTTAACGTTGAGGACCCCCACACAAAAATCCAAAAATATCACATAGGACTAAAAGCTGTCGAAACCGCCCTTAAGTATTTTGAACAACAAGAGGAGTCGGTAATGGACTTACTGTTCCTTCGTCATCGTGATGAAGCAGCAAAACGCAGAGTGCATTATGACAAAAGGTCATAATGTTTTTCTTTAAAGAGCATAGCCAATTTTTGAAAAGTCGGTCACTTAATTTTCGTTATAGGCAGCTTCACAAAGTATTTTCCTGAGGAGTGTATGATCAGGTAAATTACTGTATATGTTACCGGCAGAGAATGCCGGCATTCTATACAATGCTGGAAGTTTTTAGCCAAAGTATGAAATATGAGATTGATTACATACTTAGCCTAGGCATTCTATTGAATGTCTAAAACTATTTAGGCAAAGTATGAAAAAAGGTCATGATAAGGATATTATATCAATGACTTACATTCCTAAAAGTACAAATGTTATTCTGACACAATAATGAGACTACCATTAAAAAAACTATTGTTAAATTGGGATTTCGCATATACTTGGTATTAAAATTCCTTCAGAAGTTTCAAGTTGATAGATACCATTCTATTTCTCACTCATTACAAGTGCCAATATATTGGCATTCGGAAAAAAAAATCAATGTTTTGTATTATAATATCTTTTTTTAAAAATAATTTCTGTTTTTTCTGGCAAATTTCACGTAGGCGGATGTATAGTTCAATATCATAACATGTAACATTTTTGTATTTGGTTGAAAGTTCTTTCAGAATTCTATCCCAGAATCACACGAAATTAGTTTTGCTCTTGGCAAATTAAATTCCTAGAACAAGTTCACATCGTCAAACTGGGTGTCAAAATTACCGGCGGCAATTGGTATCGCTTACATGATGCCGCACTAAAAAGGGATACCAGCCCCTTTTAATGTACTAGGTCTAGAAATGGTAAAAATATGAATCCGCAGCCTCATTGGGGGAAAAAAAGAATCCGTGACGTAATACTGTATAGCAGTTCTTCCCAACAGTTTTCTCTTCCGGACCAGTCAACGTTTGATAATTTTACGGCGGCCCGCTGAGGATGGGACGTTGATTATTTATATTTTAAATTATTTTGATTTTATAGTTTAATTGTATTTAAAAATGCATTCAGAGTAAAATTCAGTTGCACCAAAAAATAATTATAAAATGATTTCGCCTAAAATATAAAGTGATTTCCATGGAAAGTCGCACAAACACGAGAAAAATACACTCCAGTAAATAAAATGGAAGTAGTTTAATGCTCCTTGAGTGGCCCGATACCCTTTGATCCACGGAACAAGGGTTGGGGACCACTGTTTTATGGTGTTGACGCTTTCTTTAACAGGTTAAATGAGTTTATTCTTATTTTGCGCAAATATCACATCATAGCTATTCAGCAACCAATAGTCCCTGGGTTTCTTCTTGGTAATCATTTGAGCATTTTTATATTAGTTATTAACTTCTAGTATGTAATTTCGGTTAAGAAAAAACCTTTTTTTTTGGAGCATCAACTCGAATTTTAGGCAACTAGTCGTCGAATAGTTGTTTCATGTCTATAGACCATAGGTCGGCAACCTTTTAGCTGTTGCGTTTCGAACCAATCTATCAATATGATTCAGCGAACCACACAGTGGAGCATTTTTGAAACAATTCAAAAATTTACAAATTTGTTGAGTAGTGCAAAGTGCCACTGAGAATTGTTCCACGTGCCACATGTGGCACGTGTGACATAGATTGCCGACCCCTGCTTTAGACCATGTCTCATTCTCCAACACTATAGCTTGCTTCTCCATTTTCAGGTAGCACAGGAAAAAACCAAATTTTTGTTGAACAAGTTTAAGTAAAATTGAGTATTTTGACATTTCCGAACGGACAGCAATGTACAACTAACAGATTCTGAGACTGAGACACGCGTTAAAAGTTTTATATCTTGCCAATTGACAATATTCGAAATGAATCTGAGATGTATTTCATACTTTGCTGGTTTTTCATTAGGCATTCTATAGAATGCCTAGGCAATGTGTAAAATAGGAATAATTTCATACATTGCTGACTAGATTTAGGTATTGTATAAAATGCCAAGGCATTCTATAGAGTGCTGGATTTCATACTTTGCCGGTAACATATACACTCTGTATTTAATAATTTTCATTTTAATGTAGTACATAGATTCCCAGCCTTTTTTGAACTGGTGCCCCCTTTTCTAGTAAATATTTCGATATCGCCCCCCTTTTTCTAGTGAATATTTCTCGATACCGCCCCCCTCCCACTCTAGAGAAATAAGAGTGTACACAATTACACGATAAAAACAAGAGTTAAGTTTTTAAAAATATCCTATTACTATTAGAATATACTTTTTAATTTAATTTTTCTAAAGCCCCAATTTTTTTACTTGCGAATCTGAAATAGCTATTGTTACAAATATATTTAAATGTGTTAATACTATATATCTTAGCCATAGGTAGGATATTGTTGGAATTGAAGCGCGCGCTACTGAATTTCTTCTTCATTTAAAAGAGTGGAATAAAAGTTTTAGCTTACTTGTTATGAAAACAGGCAAGGGTTTTGAGGATACGAAGTAATTCATAATAAACTATTGCTTTCAAAATAAATTTGAATTGACATTTCAGCCTTTAAAGAACCGCGTTAATTCCTGATTATCATATTTGATTATGTTTTTTGGATAATATGCTTAATGAAATGCAGCGGATGAAATATTTTTCCTACTGCTCACAGACAAAGACAACACGTGCACCATAGAAATTAAAATGCCCTATATTATTCAATTTAATACATGTCTGAATATAATGTAATCTTTAAGTTTTTCATCCACTTTTTACGAACTACCGAAATTGTGAATTTTTGTACATATGATATAGAAATGATTTAAATACAATCAACATAAGGTAAACAGTATTAAAGTTTACTTTTGTTAGTACATAATCGGCGTGTTTTTTAAGTCTTTTTTAGACTATTATTTGGTTAAATTGCCAAGCTCCTCCGTGCCATCTCAACGCCCCCGAAATTTATCTCGGTCTTTTCTGCCCCCCCCCCTGAAAACCTCAAACGCCCACAAGGGGGCGTTATCATCCACGTAGTAAGTGCTATATGCCTTCATAAAGTACATACTTTTCCTTTGTTTAAGGGCATTTCAGCAGTTTACTATCTGTTGTATTCTGAAGCAAACAATAGATACAAGTACAGTACAATATTTTCTGAGAAAGCACACTCGTACTTATTTTTTTTTAACCCCATTCGCGAAAACTTAGCATTTTCACAAACTCGGCCACCCTTTGGTCCACATTAGGCCAAGTTTTCGTGAATCTACTGTGGTTTCATTTACATAACTTTGTAAGCTAAATAAAATTAATAACGATCATGACGAAGATAAGAACTAAGGAATTCCATAAATTACAGATTTTCATCTTCGAAAGAGGGAGGAAATGGAAGAGAGGAAGGAACGACACCAAAGAGGAAGGCAAATCAGAGAAACATATTAATGGTATCCTGGAGGAACGTCACCGTAAAGGCAGCAAAACTGTATGATTTTTGCAGTTCAATTTTATTCACTGGAAATAGGCTGAGAGGAATTGCAGCTCGAATTAGGGATTTAACTTGAAAGCAGTTGATTTATTAGTTTTCCTGCTCTGAAAGTTTATAACGAACTATCTGGTTCACGCGTTCTTCGCACGGGTGAATTGAACAATTAAACAATATAGATTGAAGAATAACGACGTTTTTAATGAGTTAATTTTACGTGAATTGCAAATTAAAAAAAAAGGCTTTTTGCGTATCTCAGCTAACAAAAAAGCCATAATTGTTAAATTTTAAGCCTGAAGGTCTAATAGCTGGTAAAAAGGATTTATTTTATTTATAACGTCTTGTAACTCTCTTGTGGGTCGATTTTTGAAAACACCTTCCTAAGCTAATCTCTGCTCAGCAAAAGTAACACATTGTTACAAATTTTGAGAAATGAACGTTCAAATATGTGTAAAGAATTTATATCTGGATGTGTAATACGTCAATATTACATTCTATTGTATTTATTTTATGTTAAAATTATAATATTTGCAAGCAACGCCATTCCTTACATTATAATCACGATTAAATGGAAACATTGCGAAATGGTGGAGATATAGCCAAGTTGGCATACTTTTTAGGGGGCCAAGTGGGCCACTTGGCGATTGATTGAACGATGCAGAAGTTGATATGATGTAGCGCCACCTGGTGGGGAGCTGCAACAAAGAGGATAGCGCAAAAACCTTCTCCAAAAAGAATGCATATGCATGCCAATTTTCATAGTGATCGGTTGAACGGTGTTGGAGTGAAGTGATTTCATATATATAAACATTCACTTATATAGAGAGATTGGTAATATTAAAACAACTGATAGAGATCTATATTAATTTTATTTCAACTATCAATAACGTAATGCTCTACAGAATCTGGCATATAATCCCTAGATCTAGTTCGGTATCTAAATGATTCCCAATGTAACAAACATTCATAAATTCCAACATACAACAGATATAACGCACTCACACTCAAACGGAAATGATATTTTACGAAATGCCATAGTATTTAAATTAAACTTTGGTCCAAAATGTAGTATTTAAAATAACAGTAATAAACTTTCGTTGTAGTTTTACTCACGAACAAGACACTCATTTCTTCCAATGACACTCTATTAGTTCTTTAATGAAGTGATAATAGACTCGCCAAGAGGTCACGTTTTCTCCCTTTGGCGATCAATCCAGAGAAGGTTTCATCCTCTGTCGTGTTTCTTTCCCGCAACGAGATTGTCGCCAATTTATTTTTGCTAATGGTGGGGTGGGCAGAAAATCCATTGACCCATTAAGAAGAGAAGAGGTCTAAGAAAAGGTATTGTCGTTCTTTAAAATTAAAATCTCTCTATATTAACCTTTAATGTGAGTTACAGATTTGAAAGAGGTGAAAATTTTGAACATAGAAAAACTTTTACATGATATTACGCAAACATTTTGTTTTATATTTAATACATAAAAGAAAAATGCAATAATTAGACACAAACCAATCACGAAATTTGAAAAATAAAACTTAAAGTTTTCAAAAATCTTATGTATTTAACAATTTTATCATTAAAATGATCTAGAACAGCGGGCCTTAAACTTACGAACCCTCCCCGTTATGCATCAGCATGACGTCGCAGACCCCCCCAAGGATTTGAACATTTTCCCTCGACTTAATATTCTTAATCAAAATACATGTTCTAGTCGATATTTTTATTGGGGGGGGGGATTTGGTGATCTAGTCCAGGAAGGTACATCTTTCAATTTTTCCACGAGGCCTTTCAGAGTGTGCAAAAGAGCGAAATCTCAACATTATATGAAAGACTCCGCGGCAGTGCCGGTTTATCCGAGTGCTTGGGGCGGGTGCCCAGGGGCCCCAGGCCCGGAAGAGCCTACATAAACTGGACTTAACCAGATTTTCTAATTATAAATTTCGATTCCCCAGTGTCAAGGAGGCCTATAAATCTTCTGCACCCAGAGCTCGAAATGAGCTTAAATCGGCACTGCTCCCCGAACCCCTAAAAATGCACGGCAGACCAACAGGGGCTCACGGACAACAGTTTAAGAACAGCTGATCTTGAATAATTTTTTCTTACTTTGATATCAGAATACTATTTACAGTGAAATTTTTGATTTCAAAGAGTATATATTAAGAGCTTAGCAATATATTTTATGAAATACAGAATGTATTTATATGCATTAAATAAGATATACATTTGAAACGCATAGGCGTTGAACCACGATTTTCTCATGTATATTACACATATATACATGAGAAAATCGACTCACTCAAGAAATTTTCGGAACTGTTAGACTTACAGATTTGAATCTTAGCAAACATGTTTCTTCTTTTTGAGTACATATCAAATAAGAGATTTTATTTGTTAACTATTATTTAAAAAAATAAAAATCCCTTTTCCCCTTTTTTGCCTTTATTGGGATGAACTTTCAAAATCTGTTTTTCTCTCATTATGAAAATTGCTTTTTTTACAAACATCAAAAAAAGTTTTAATTCGGGCACATAATTCTGTATTTGTTGTAATAAAATTTATCACCAATTTCTTCTTTTATGTAAGAACTCATTTGCTGTTACTGAAATTAAGTTTTCGCAATTACCTCAAAACTAAATTATAAAAATTCTTCACTAGCGATATGTAAAATAATCGTTTGGTCTTTTCGAACTTAATTTTACCGGTAGAAATTTGCAGTTTTATCTTGATTTAAGGAGATATCATCATGACGAATGTAATGTACTTTAGTTCGTAATGTGACGCCTTTTATTTGAACGACTGTTCGAAAAGTAATTGAAATAAACCACACTTCTTCGAACTTGGGAAAAGTTTTCTGGATAAAAACTCATTTTGAGTCAATAGCCATAAACCTTGATTACGAATAAAGAACAGCTGCTTAGAAAACTAATGGAACATTTGTCCATTGTTTCTAATGGAATACGTTTAAAATATTTAATGGTTTCATTAAAATTATTCGATGAAAATTTTTCAAATATGTACGTACGCTCAAATCGATTTTAATTTATTTGGTTGAATTTGAATAAATTTTTTTTGAAGAATAACGAGTCTCAACATAAAATACTGCTCCTTATCGATAGAATTATAGAAAATATCAAGCCAAAATGGAGTATATTTTTTGAAAATTTTAATTTATAGATATGTAGCAAGCTTCTCCCTCCTTTTAGCTTGCATTGAATTAATTTAAGTATTATATTGTATTAAAAAAGAAATTTGTAATTTGGTGGTTAGGCCTAACATCGAGTACATTCAATCCTTAAGATAAATCAATATCTTGCAAAGATTTTCATTACGACAGAAAGAATAATCCAAAAAATAAAAGGAAGAGGCTAATTAATACCAATTTACGGAAATAGCTGAACTTCTTGGTGGAGGTTTTCTGACTAAAATGTGCAGAGACAAATTTAGAAGAAATATTTTAAAATAAAGATACCAAACTGCCAAATTTATAATTTTTTTTTGAAATTAGTAAAAGGAAATTCCGTCAAACTTTATTTTTGTGCCTCTATTTATACATACATAAAGTGAAAATTATTAAATGTTTGATTCAAATTTTATATTTTAACCAGTTGTATCCTTTCAACAGAGATTCTTTTTTTAAAGGAATTTTTTCATGCGCACTTGTGATTCTTAGCAACTTATTTTTTTAAAAATCAAATGGGTTTTAAAGATTTATGAAGCCCTCATACATGACGGTTTGTTGATTGTCGTGTCGGCGCATATTGCGTCAAATACTTAGAACAGACAAGAACTAATAAATTAATAGTTCTTTTTATTTAACTGAATGATTTAGAACTTTTTTTTTTATATTTCTCCTCAAAAGCAAGTCGGATTTCGAGGTAAATAAGGAATGGAAACTTAGCAGAATCAGGAAGAAAATACAACTAAATAAATTAATGAACTAGGGCATTATTTCTCAAACTGTGGAAAGCGCTCCCTAGGGATGCTGGATAACTTTACGAGGGGGGGGGGGTGTACGAGCAAATTAAAAAGTCGAAAACAAAAGATTTAAAAAAAATACTGAAAGTAAGCAAACAAAACACATTCTGACACAACAACAAAAAAATAAAAAGCATTTACGCTGATTATAATACACTTCTAAATATAGTAGCCGTTACCCACCCCCGCTTCGCTGGGTATTTTATGATGTTTTATAAATATATACTGTTTATATATATAAATTATTGATATCTAAGTCTTAGCATTAAGAATTCGATTATATTGAATAATATACTTATACTTGCAACTCTCGCTTTTTGATGGAAAAAAAAGGACCGAACTTCTAATTTGTATTGTCTAATAATCTATAAAATTGAGTATATAATGATGTTTGCACTTTCAGAACCGTATAACCAAAAGGATTTCTGCAAAACTAATTTTCGGTGGATCTCTACTCCATAAAATAAACATGGAAGCCAAATTTCAAGTCTAAATCAGCGGCCGTGGTATCGGATCATGGCTAGCGTGTCACGAGTTCGATCCTAGTACCACTAAAGATCCGCCGTGTAGGGGAGCGATGCACGTTCAATCTGTCGAGAGCTCAAACGTCCTCCCGTTGGTGTGGTGTTGTAGATAGGAGAGGAGGGTGCCAGCTCAGGTGTCGTCCGCGTCACTTGACCATGGTTCAAAATTACGCGGGCCGTCGCCAAAAGCCCTCGTGTTGCTAATCAGTGCGACGTTAATATTCTCCCCCCCCCCTTTCAAGTCTAAATCTAATAGAGCAAAAACAAAATTTTCATTATCAATACCTCCCGTAATTTCGTCGAGAGTCGTTCTCCCAAATAATCGTTCTTAGCGGATTTAAATTCAACAAAAGAATCATGTAAGCCAAATTCCATTATTATAGTCCTTGTAGTTCGGATAAAGGAACTTTTTTTTTTGTCAACACGTCCCAGTAACCCACTTCTCCACCGTTGTTGAGGGAAAAAAATCAATTTTTAGCTATTAGAATAAGGTTTGAAATTTGGCAAGCATGTTTATTTTGTTGAGTAGAGATCCACTAAAAAGGAGTTTTGCGGAAATCCACTTCAGAGGAAGGGGTAACGAGAGTGTAATATCCTTCCTTCTTTTAGAAATTCGTGATTCCTGTTCTTTTTAAATCAAGAGCTGTGAGTTATAAGAATGTTTTAAATACAATCAAACACTTAATACTAGGACTTAGATATCAAAAATTTATGCATATATATAAACAGTATATATTCATACAATATCACCAACTCAATGAAGCGGGTGGGTAACGGCTATTAGAATATATAATCGCAGAAAACCTCTTTTAAAATGGTTTTAATTTCTTAAAACGTGTCACATGTGCTACGAATGAGTGAGTGAGTGAGTGAATATATTAACGTCCCACTGTTCAGCTGCACGAGGGCTTTTGGAGACGGTCCGCGTAATTTTGAACCATGGTCAAGTGACGCGGACGACACCTGAGCTGGCACCTCCTCTCCTAACTACTACACCACACCAACGGGAGGACGTTTGAGCTCTCGACAGATTTAACGTGCATCGCTTCCCTACACGGCGGGTCTTCAGTGGTACTGGGGTCGAACTCATGGCACACTAGCCACGATTTGATGCCTAGACCACTCGGCTACCACGACCACGGTAGGATTTAAATACCCCCACCCGCCGCCAGGGAAAGAGTTAATTTCTTAAAACGTGCCACATGTGCTACGAAAAAAGGTAGTAGTTCCAAAGAAGGGAGTTAAGTTCCATAAAAAAAATTGTACCTACATAATGCACCGTCGATCAATTTCCCCTAATAAAAACATCGCCAAATTAAAAGACGTCATCAAAATGTTGTCAATGCATTCGTGTTTGTATTTGTGAGTGAACAGCTTTCCACTATTGGCTGCATATCGCTGTATTTAAAGACGTCTTTCTTCATTACACAAATGGTCCCCGACGGTATAATTAACAAGAACCAACTATCTAGTTATACTTTTTAATCATTGGTTGCTTTTAAAAATATTAACTTTTACTATAAATTTAAAAAAAGTTTTTTTAAAAATTATTTGGATGTCTAGTTTTTAAATTTAAAGACAATATTTTAAAACTTTTTTTTTTATCAATGTTTTAATTATTTAATATTTGAAATATTTTAACTCTTGTATTCTACGTCTGAATTAAACTTTCCCCCTTTACTTTAATGTAGCAAAACACTCAAAGCAGTATCAATAATAGGCTTACAGGCTTAAAAATATTAACTTAAAAAATCGAAATAAACTAATAGATACATGTTTCATGTTTAGATGAGAACACCATAAAAATCGATTAAACATCTTGGACGAAAATATTTTATGATGCCAGATCCCTAAGGTAATTTGGGTAAAATTGATGATGAAGCAAAACAAATAAGTTTAATGTTTCTAAGAGATAGTTTCCAAAAAGTTTATGTTTGCCTTAAAGTTGAATTTGCTACCTTATTTATTCTATTTTACATTTGAATGTTATTAACATATCTTGACAATGAATTCCCTTTTTAACTCTTTGTAATAAAACGGGATTAATAAAAAATATTAGCCCAAGACAGCATTTTAATGTTTTTGCTCATTAAAATAAATTAAGCAATTGTAAAAGAGGCAAACAATTTTCTATCGGTGGTTATCCATAGAACTTACTACGCTTTATAGGAGGAATAAATAAACTTTTATTTTATATATAAACAGTGAATATAAAAATTTTATTCTGAAGAGTTTGATAAAATAGTGATATTAAAACCAGAGCTGTGGAGTAGGAGTTGGACAGATTTTTGGGTAATAGGAGTCAGAGTTGCTAATGTGGGGGCGCGTATCGGAGGACAGAACCCACGACGCTCGGGTCCGCAGCCGTGTAACATAACCACTAGGCAAAAGTGATCGTCTCTGTCTGGAGGCTGTTACTGCCTTATGAAGATACCGCTACAGTACTCGCCACCAATTAATCGGTGGATAGGTGAACGATTTAAGTTATGGCGAGTGTGTGTATGTTAATTGGTGATGTTGCATCAAGTGTGTCTGACGACTCTGACCATTTCGTCCAGCGGGTCTGACGACTTTGGTTGCCACGTTCAGAAAGTCTGACGACTTTGGTTGCTGAGTCAAGTAGGTCTGACGACTTTGGTTGCTGTGTCGCTGGTTCTGTCCTAGAATAAGCTCCTCCACATTAGTAATCTCGTCTCCAATGTGGTGGCGGCTATCTGAGGACAGAACCCGCGAAGCGCGGGGTTCCGAGTAACATAACCACTAGATAAAAGTGATCATCTCTATCCGGAGGCTGTTATTGGCTTATGGAGGAACCGCTACACTAACAATGCGCCGACTGTGACTCCAGTTTGATTCTGAAATGAAATTTAAGTGAATTGAAAATTAAAAATGATACACTGAGTTATTGATATTTATTTTTTAAAATATTAATCAGATTTTGAGAAATATTTGAATAATATTGAAAAAGCTAAGGCTAAGCGAATGAAAAATAAAAGACCAAGAGCCTTTAGATGTATGAAAATGAAAAAATATAAACAAGATTTCTACACAGATTTCTACTTGAAGAAATAAAAAAAAATGATCGCTCTAGCAAGACAACCCTTTTTACACAACTTATACAAATATATCATAAAAAGTTACAAGTAGCAATAACTCACACAGTAACAGTTCTTCCTCTTAAGTTAGTGTAGAAAGAATATTCTAAACACTTAAGTTTATCAAATCGGATCTATCCTCCTCCATCAAAGATCTTGCTAAAAATATACTATTTTTCAGAAATTAACATTCCAATGATAGTTTTTCCTTTTCATAATAAATGCTTATAAATAATCTGCTATGCCATCAGTTTTTTTTCTGCACAGCACATCTATTTCTTCTATCCTCTTCTATATTTTTTAAAAAAATAAGCTGCAACACATGTGTGTATACGTTTACATATATATGAGAGAGTCGGAGTCTCAAAGTTTAAAATTCCAGGAGTCGGTCATTTTCCCTACCGATTCCACAGCCTAGGTTAAAACTAGGGAAATGTCCATAGATTCTTTCGATTATACAATCATCAAAAAAAAAGTGTCACCCTTAAAAGCTTTAATAATTTTCATCGCAAATGCACAAAAATGTTATCCATGTTAATGGCGCAAAGAGTTGATTAATTCAAAACCAACACAAGGATTATTGGCGACGAACCTCGTTATTTTGAGCCACGTTCAAGTGATGAGGACGACCCCATCTAAGCTAGTACCATTCTCCAAATTTCCACACTAAGCCAACGCGATTGATTGTTAAAGTCAGACTCTGAAGTAACACGAGGACTATTGACGAGGAATCTTAATTTTGGTCGTGACAAGGAGCTATACGAGTTGGTATTAAATATCTCTAAATTCACACACCACATCAACGTGAGGACTTAAAGCCTCGATAGTCTTAACGTTCATCAGCCCTTCTACACTGCGGGTATTCAGCTGCGAGAGCTAGTGAGTGAATATTAACGTCACACTCAACTGCTTTTGGTGATGGAGCGCGTAATTTTGCAACATGGTCAAGTGACAAAGATGACACCTAAACTGTGTGGCACCCCTCTCTCCATACTTCCACATCCCACCGGTGGAGGAGTTTTGAGCCTCATCATAGTTAACGTGCATCGACTCCATCTGTACGGCGGATCGTCAGCGGTACTAGGCTCGAACTCATGACACGCTGGCCGTGACTGGTAACCTTGACCACTAGGCTACCACAGCCAGGGTATTCAAAGGGATCAAGACTCCATAAAAGAAATGTAGGTCACGAGTTTGCGAACGTCACTAATCGACTACTGCAGCCTTCTCCCCCCAGCATGAGGCAAGACCAAAAAGAATGACATTTTATTGCTAAGGGATTGCTTATTTAACATAACGAAATTTTATTTAACTTAACAATGTTTTATCCGAAGATTTTTAGGAAGAAATGTTATTGGGCCATGTACTACAGTTCTTCCAGATACAGCATTGAAGAACAAGGTTGGAGCGGCAGTGATAACTTAATTGAAAATTTTCTTCAAGTTTTTCAAATTTCTATTTCAAATTTAAATATATTTATCTTGAAATAAAAATATATTTTATGAACGAATTTCAAATTTTTATTCGAAAATGAATTTTGCAGAGAAGTATATATATATATAAATGTAATAATTCCAGTAATATAATCCTTTTAAATAACTTTTAATTATCTGGTCCATCCCTTCAGGACCCACATTTTAATAAATTAGCCAGCCGCCTAACGAGAATATTTTAAACTACATCCATCCACCCCCTCAGATCACGTGATTTAAGCTGCCTATAAAAAGCGAGATTCCTGGAGACCGACTCTCTTTCTCTTCTGTTTTGTGTGTCAACATGTAGCCGGCTGCAGCTTGGTTTGTGTGTGTCTATTGTGTCGTCCTTGTCTTTCTTTATTTGTTCAAGATGTAGAACAAAAAGTTTTAATTAATCACAGGGCTGCCTCATCAACCCCATAAAGAAATACCCTTCAACGACCACGTATATTACACATATATATAATTTATTTCAAAAATTAAAAAGGGGACAAAAAGTTATTTAAATTAAGGTGCAGTTCATTTTTCATTTAAATACACAGTTCTTTAAAAAAATTGACAATGATTCCATTAACCATTCAATACATTTCCCAAGATATATTTAAAAATAATGATTTTTTTTTCTAATTATATTTTAAGAAATATTTGCTTTAAATTTAATTTTATATAATTTTAAAGTAAACTTAGAAAATGGAAACTTTTTTTAAAACTTTTCAGTTCCACGAATAATTTTATTTCCAACGGGGCAGCGGATTGTTGTTATACCATTACAAACCTAATCCATTCTCCGGGAGCTGGTATCTCTTTTTACTGCGGCTCCATATAAGTAGTATACCAATCACTGAAAGTAATTTTGACGCAAAGTTTCATCCCCAGATGGAGGCACCTTTGCTCTGAAGATGCGAAACCGGATTAGAAATTTAATTTTGCCGAGAGCACCCAAGCCAAACAGGTACTCAATGGATCTTTGTCATGCCGCATAACCATACGACAGGGAAGCTGTCAAAAATTAACCAACTTGGGACGGGGTTGTATCTGCAAACTTGGATGTACACTTGGATATGTGTGTGTTTGTGCATATCACACAGTCAGACCTCTATTTGACGAAGGCGCTAAGTCCCCAAAAAGTTCATTTTATGAAAAATTCGTCATATAGAGGTTCCTCCTTCACTATACACTGCTGGCCACCGTAAATGCAATCCCCTGAAGGAAGCACGCAAATAACATGAAATTTACAACATGCATTAGCGGAGGTGAGATATGCAAATGATTAGAACTTCAGCGCAGACACACATCACGCAAGCCTGTGGCGCCACCTCAAAGCGCTATTTAAGGCTTTGAGATTTCGACGATTTCAAGTTCAGCCATTGTGTTTTTCTTGTGGTTTTTTCAAAAAACCGATCAGTTATGTCTCGAAGAAAACAGCGATCAGCTTTTGATCAAGTATCCGAGTTCGACAGAGGGAGGATAGTGACCTGCCGAGATTGTGGATAATCTTTCAGGGAAATCGGTAGTCGCGTGTTGGACGAAACCAAACAACTGTAATGCGGATATGTGACCGTTGGATGCAGGAGGGTACGACGGACCAACGGAGTCGATCGCATCCACCTCAGTGCTCCCCTTCACGTGAGGACAGGCAAATTGTGAGCATGGCAGTGACGGATCGCTCAGTCACATCACGAACCACAGCACAGCACATTGAGTCTGTAACCCATCATTCAGTGTCTGCACGTACCATTCGACGCCGTTTACAGCAGAGTGGTCTGTCCGCAAGACATCCATTGCTTGGTTTACCCTTGAACCAGGACCACAGACGTATCCGCCACCAATGGTACGATGAAACAAGGATGTGGGCGGCAGAATGGAAGGAAGTTGTCTTAACTGACGAGTCACGCATTTCTCTGCAACACCACGACGATCGGATTCGAGTCTGGAGACACCGTGGAGAGAGGATGCTGAACAGCTGCGTTATGCACCGCTACACTGGTCACGCACCGGGTATTGTGGTAAAGGGGCGGTATTGGATATCACTCTCGCACTCCTCTAGTACGCATTGCCGGTACTTTAAACAGCCAGCACTGCATCTCCGAGGTGTTGGAGCCAGTTGTCCTTCCTTACCTTCAGGGCTTGGCCACAGCCATATTTCAGCAGGATAAAGCGCGACCACACGTGGCACGCATTGTTCAAATGTTCTTCGTCAGACAACAGATTGAATTGCTTCCCTGGCCGGCTCGCTCTCCGAATCTTTCGCCGATAGAAAACATGTGGTCCATGGTTGCTCAACGATTGTCCCAGATTACACCCCCAGCTGCCACACCAGATCAACTTTGGCAACGTGTGAAAGCTGCTTGGTCTGCTGTACCCCAAGAACCCATCCAAAGTCTCTTTGAATCAATGCGGAGGCGTGTGGCAGCGATGATCTCCAACAATGGCGGTTACTCTGGCTACTGATTCTGGCAGGAACCACACTTCACAGAAGTCTATAAATTTAATCATTTGATACTTGGTCAACATGTTATCTACAAAATAAATTTGTTGTGCTATTTCTTGTCTTTCTTGGTGTTGCATTTACGGTGGCCAGCAGTGCATTTTATAAACCACATAAAACAAATTTTAAATTCATAAACACTATATATTAAAAAGTAGATATTCATACCTTTTTGTAAATAAATATCTTTATTTTATATATGTTACCCGTCAAAAGGAAAAAAACTACAAGGAAAACAAGAAAAAAGAACGTCGATGAACATACTGTATTTTCAAAATTAAGAAAATGATTTATATTAAAATTAACGAATTTTAAGGATATTTTCTTATTTAAAGCCTACGAGTAATTTTAAACTTACATTATTTTATAACAAGAAATTCTTAACATACACTGCTGGCCACCGTAAATGCAACACTAAGAAAGACAAGAGATAGCACAAAAAAATTTATTTTGTAGATAACATCTTGACCAAGTATCAAATGATTAAATTTATAGACTTCTGTGAAGTGTGGTTCCTGCCAGAATCAGTAGCCAGAGTACCCTCCATTGTTGGAGATCACCGCTGCCACACGCCTCGGCATTGATTCAAAGAGACTTTGGATAATTTATTGGGGTACAGCAGACCAAGCAGCTTCCACACGTTGCCAAAGTTCTTCTGGTGTGGCAGATGGGGGTGTAATCTGGTTCAATCGTTGAGCAACCATGGACCACATGTTTTCTATCGACGAAAGATCCGGAGAACGAGCCGGCCAGGGAAGCAATTCAATCTGGTGATTTATGAACCTTTGGACAATGCGTGCTACGTGTGGTCGCGCATTATCCTGTTGAAATATGGCTGTGGCCAAGCCCTGAAGGTAAGGAAGGACAACTGGCTCCAACACCTCGGAGATGCAGCGCTGGCTGTTTAAAGTATCGGCAATGCGTACTAGAGGAGTGCGAGAGTGATATCCAATACCGCCCCATACCATAATACCCAGTGCAGGACCAGTGTGGCGGTGCATAACGCAACTGTTCAGCATCTTCTCTCCATGGTGTCTCCAGACTCGAATCCGACCATCGTGGTGTTGCAGACAGATGCGTGACTCGTCAGTAAAGACAACTTCATTCCGTTCTGCCGCCCACATCCTACTTTCTTCGCAACATTGGCGGCGGAGACGTCTGTGGTTCAGCGTCAATGGTAGACCAAGCAATGGACGTCTTGCGGACAGACCACTCTGCTGTAAACGGCGTCGAATGGTACGCGCAGACACTGAATGAGGCTTTACAGACTCAATGTGCTGTGCTATGGTTCGTGATGTGACTGAGTGATCCGTCACTGCCGTGCACATAATTTGCCTGTACTCATGTGAAGTGGTGCACTGAGGTGGATGCGATCGACCACGTCGGTCCATCGTACCCTCATGCATCCAACGGTCACATATCCGCATTACAGTTGTTTGGTTTCGTCCAACACGCGCTCGACTACCGATTTCCCTGAAAGATAATCCCCAATTTCGGTAGTTCACTATCCTTCCTCTGTCGAACTCGGATACTTGATCAAAAGTACTCGGATAACTGATCGCTGTTTTCTAATTGACATAACTAATCGGTTTTTTGAAAAAACCACAAGAAAAACACAATTGCCGAACTTGAAATCGTCGAAATCTCCAAGCCTTAAATAGCGCTTTGAGGTGGCGTCACAGGCGTGCGTGATGTGTGTCTGCGCTGAAATTCTAATCATTTGCATATTTCACCTCCGCTAATGCATGTTGTAAATTTCATGTTATTTGCGTGCTTCCTTCAGGGTGTTGCATTTACGGTGGCCATCAGTGTACATTATGACATGCGCGTCCTTAAATTTAATTACTCATAAAATCTGTTTATTTTGTTTGAAAAGTTTTGCTTTTTTTGTTTCATAATACGCCTCGTATCTTTGCAATGCACCAAAAATCCCTTCAGGCGTATTTTTTAGTGTCTTTTCTTAAATTTTTCTAATCATCCATTGATACCTTGAAATTGGCAATACCGCAAATTGCACAGCTTTCTCTATTACGAAAGGTCTAGAGATCGGAACATTTTTATTTCACATTGTGTATATCCACTGTAAAAATGCCTCGTCGACATTTTCATAGACATATGTTCTTAAACGTTTTGAACAAGATTTCGATGAATCAATTTTGTAATTTATCTGGATTTTATTATAATAGTTGATGAACTGTTTGGAGGAATACCAAATTTTAAAACAATATCGTATTTCTTGACGCCTGTATCCACTTCCTGAAGAATTAAGTTTTGTTTGATGCTCAAGCACTTATGTTTTGATATTTTCGAGATGCAAGAAACGAAGTTAGCAGTTATACTGATCAATACTACAAATGAACGGAAACTAGTTCAAGGACACAAGACAACTACACTGAGGGTGAAAGAGGATATCTAAGATGTTTCTAGTGAACTGGAAAAGGGGGATAAAGGATTGTACTTCTTGCATGAAACGCCCAGAATTCTATTGCTCTCGGCGAGTTAGACCCCTAATAAAACCAGTTCAAGATTTATGACCATGTTGAAATAGAAAATAACTTGATATGTCCAGAAATACTTTAAAATAGAGAGAAAAACTGAATCACACGAAACTAAATTCGTCATATAGAAAATACACTTCGCTATTGGGAGGTTATTGTACGAAGAAAATCGGGAAATGTTCTTGGTTCCAGGAAAAAGTTCGTTATATAGAAAAAATTCGCATTATAGAGGTTCGTAACATGGAAGTTCGACTGTGTACATATATTTTAACTCAAAACAATTTTGTATCGTTGAATGTTGAGGCTAAGGTTGACAAAAATATGATATTCTAATAAAAAAAAATGAGATTTCATGAAATAAGTAATTAGATGAAAAGTTATATTATTAAAAAATTATCAAAAATATAAGATGTGCCTATCTTTATTATATTTCATAGTGTTAAAAAGAAAACAAATTGCGAAAATGTAAATAATATTATTGTTCCATGCAGAGAGAGAGAGAATTGTGAGGGGGAAAAACACTTCGAAGAAAACGAGACCGAAGGTTGTTCAAAAATAATTAAATTTGTAGAAGAAAGAATTTTAAAATACTGAAGTATTTTGGGAATATTTAAGAAATCAGATGTAATTACTTGCTTAAAAATGATTTTTATTTTAATGTGAATTATACATATTTTATGAGTATTCAGAAATTTCACTTGTATAAACACTTTTTTGTGCAAATGTTTAAGCCAGTAGTTTGCTCCCAAAGTACCATGCCGTTAAATGCTTTTGGATTCAGAAAAAAGTTCGCTATATAGAGAAATTAGCACTATAAAGGCTTGCAATATGGAGGTTAGGCTGTATATACATATATATTATCTTGCATCCTACTCTCATAAAAAAATACACATAAGTAGAATCCCAATAAATAACTTTACTACAAGTACTCATCGTAAATTTCATTAAAAACACAAGAGACCATTTGAATAGAAATAAAAGCATAATTTTTTTCATTAATACTTGCATCGAACCAAACATCAAGAAAAAAAAGTTCTTAATGTTTAAAATGAAATCTCGAACATTAAAGAAACTTTTTTTCAGAGCAATAAAAATTAATTTATTTAGGTTACGTTTACTCATCTTAATTGTTTAGCTATAAAACTACTTCTTAGAATAATAACGAGTACTGATAGATAAAAAAAAAGTTAATTTTAGTGCCCTTTTTCCTTTTCTTCGAATAGATGGAATTATTTCTCAAGCAGCAACAAATTTTCTGAGCTATATTCAGTAATGATTCCTGATTAATTCATGAAAATAAATATTCTTTAGCTAAATATCATTATCCATCCAAGATTACGGAATATATTTAATATTAATTCATCAACGGCTTCTAAAATTCCATTAACATTAGTTTCATTCTAAATGTTCTTGGATTGCCGGACAAATTACAACTAACTTTGAAATACGTGTTACCAACCAAATTACTTTCTAAATGAACTTTGTCTAGTGTGTATATTAAATTTTTAGGCGATTTAAGTACGTTGTAAGAATTTGCTTAGTATTCCGGTAAACTCAGAATAGAATTTGTGAAATGCAATCTTGTAAAAAAGCTGTTTTAAACTTTCCCAGAATTAGTTTCTAGAATCTGAGTCTCTGATATAAATATACTTTGAGGAAATTGAGAGTTTTAATCTGTACATGTGCATACAGTAGAACCGGAGCGTCAAATATCCGGATACGTTTTCGAACAGTCCAATGCTCAACAGTTGCTTCGCGTGAGGCCAAAAGTGACGGGAAAACTCAAAGGGAGGGATATTTGAAGAAATTTAGTTGTTTGATTTGGTAAAAATCTGCGCGGAATATTAGGTCAGTTTGTTTCCAAGTGAGGGGTGTATACGTGCTCTTTTATTGAGTTGTGTCGATGTAGAAACCTGGATGGTATGCGATGCAGAAGACTGAATTTCAAATGCTAAATGACGAGATTGTGACTTCCGTGCAAGAAGAATCCGCCCTGTCGACGATGAAACGGATGAAGACGAGGACAGCAATAACAAAAGTAACAAGGGTCCATCAAATGCTGACGCTTTTCTGCGTTTGAGATAGCTATGGAGTGTTTCGAATAACAATCAGAGTGCTGTCCTACTCAACTACTGCTGCTCAATAGGATTAGACCTTGCAGCGTAAAAACGGTGTACAATGGTAAAGAGTAAAATAAGTGATTATTTTCCACAATAAAGGTAAAATTACGACACTTTGCACCTATTTGGCTTTTTCTTCAAGCACGTTTTCCTCATGTGATGATTTTCAATATTTGTATTGTATCCAGTATCATATATTGCTTGGATCACATTCGGGTTTTCGGTTATCCGAACAATCGCGTATCCGAACGGTGTTCGGTCCCAATTGATTCGGATAAACGACGTTCTACTGTATGTGTAATGATTGCAATGTTGTGCTATGTGCTGTGCCTTGCTTCCAAATATATCATACAAAAGAAAATTTTGAATATTTTAAAAAAAAATAAATACTATGATTACTGTTTTTGTTGAAAAAATATTTTTACTGATAAAAATGGTATTATTTTTCGTAACAGCTATTCAATAGAATAGCTGTTACGATAGATAGCAAGATAACAGAAGATTCCGATATTCAGCTTTTATCTGTAATATGGATCAAAATTCAAAATTAAATTATTTTTTTACCAAAACAAAACTTTAAAATGTGTTTTTTTATATATAAAAAAATTTTTTTACCAGTTTTTTCAAAATAAGTGAGTTTTAAGAGAGGGGAGGGTTGTACAGGAATTTACTTTTTCTTAAAAATTTCTAAGTCAAATATTTTATTTTTTTGCTTGTGTAATAATATCTTTAAAATATGAGATATTTATATTCTTACTTGAAATAATTGAATTGCACATTGTTCCCTACAATAACAAAAATATTTACTTTTATAATCAAATCTTAAATCTTATGATAAACACTAACTCTAATTTAAATATTCAGATTAATGAAGGTATAACTACATTTATCTGAGCTTCAAATTAAACATCAAAATAGAAAAGTTCTAAATGGCAACAACCAAAGAACGAATGATTAACAAGAAGCATTTAACCGATAAAAGACAATTTATTCTTTCTACTTCCTTTAACTCTTCTTAACTGTTAATAATTTATTTCTAAAAAAGTACTGAATAATCAACATTAATAGTTAAAATAAACAACCCGACTTCAGCGCCATTTTGTTTTTGTTCGAACGAACTAAATTATTCAAAGGAAACACAATCTGGCAACAGCAAATAGGCCAAATGACTTCGTTTCGTTCTCGATGAAGAACTTGGATGAGATATAATTAAATAAAATTAAACTCTTTGAAAAGATGATATTCCTGTTTAAAAATTTAGCGCTTCGATACTATGTTTCCTACACAGTATCTTCTAAAAACTCAATTATCTTTCCTTTGCATTTTAAATCATCGTAATTCTAAGTCGCTTGTCATTACTAACCTAATTACTACAAGCGATGAAGTAACTGTTGCCAACTGTATTACCTTATAAATGGATTCAGCGAACATTACACCGTTATGAGATTCCCACACCGAACTAATCTTCTTAATAGCCTCATGTGTATGGGAAATGTCCGAATTTATCAAAAGATTCCATCTCGAAAGTAGTAATGGAATATGAATGGATTTTGAAGAGGCGTGGTTCTTAAACTTTTCAGGAACCAGTTTGTAGAATTTCAATTACTGGATTAAATATATTAAATGAAAATGAGATTTCCTTACTAAATTGTGAATCTGTAGAATTTTGCACGTTTTGAAATGAGTCAACCCGTTGATTTAGTTTAACTTTATTCTAAAATATTTCTGTTTCATCGGGAAATAGAAGCAATTCTTATTAATGCCAGCATTTAGTTAATAGTTTCTGAGATTAATAGCAGTTAAAGTTTATTATGTGAACGTCTTTAATTCTTATAACCCCTCGAATGCTAAAAAACGATATTCAGATGAATATAATATACAAAAATTAACAACATATTAAATACAACCAGCGTCGATTGAGCATTACAATTCTTTCCTCCGACTTTTGTGATAGCGGTCGGTTCCTGCTCGACTTTGAACCCTCTTGTCTACCTGTAAACCCGGCTAGATGTGTGGGAGAAACTGAATGATTTAGACATGATTTCAATCTAATTATTTTATTAATTCCAAATATCAATCAGACACAATGCAATTCGAATTAAGATATATGATATATAGTAGAACGCGGAGGTGAGATTCTATAACACGGGGATACTACTACAGACTCTCAACTGAATCTAAGATAGCTTAAATACTCTCAAATATAATTACATCGCACACTAAATAAGCTAACTTCTACTTAATCAAGCGCACATTACATGTACTTTTTATGCATCTGATCTTACACTGGAAACTTGCAGGTGATCTCTTCGGCTTGATCAATGTCGGTGGATCCACTAGTGTAATCCGTTTTCCTGGACGACTCCAAGACTTTTAACTAATTCCACTCCCTTTCAATCTTCAACTAACCAGACTTTATGTTAACTCCTACTTGCCAACTCCAACGTGTCGACTCACGAACTCGCGAAAACAGAATTTATATAATATACTTCATTTACATAATCACGTTTCCTTACTCGATGCAAGTTGATTGAAATAAATATTTTTCTTAAAGAGACATGAAGGGATTAGTAGAACCGCGAACAGATCCGTCACAGACCGAACTAACATAAATTTAGAATATACTTACAAAAGATGCCAACTTCACCCTTTCGTGGGCCATTTATTTCTTTTATGAATGTCTTGCAATTTTATACATTTTATTAACAATAAATAATAGCATTTAAGTAAATATATTTTATTTTCCCGAATTTTATGTTTACATTTAAATTTTAGGAGTGGGAAGAATACTTCCCGAGAAACCATTCACCGTCATAAAGAAAATTTGATTTAATGGTGATGATTTGCCATGGAAAGATAAGAAGCATGTTGCAATGCACAAGGGGATCATCACATTCTGCACACATGTAACGGGTCCTCTTTTCTTGTCCCTTTCTGCGACATTTCCTACATCATCTATAGTTGGAAACCCTCTTTGGCATATCGTCGGCCAAATTATCAGAATGTGTAACTCAACAAAGGAACTAAATTTCATGTAGGAGTGCTACGCGCCAAGCAGTTGTAGTTGTCGAATTTCGGGGAATCCAAGATGGCGGCCTAGTGGTAATAAGTGGCCAGGAAAATAATTCTAAAGAACTGTTTTGAAATATATTTCAAATGAAGATTATTGGAGTAGATTAAAAATAACCAATATCAATCAATAAGGAATATCAATATAATATAATAAAAATTATATATAATAATATTATGTAACATATTACCATATAATTAATTTAGTAGCAATTATATATGATATTTATACAATTTTTATATAATAATTATATATAATAATATTCCTAATATAATAATTATATAATATTGTCATAAATATAATTATAGATATAATATTGCTCATATAATATAATTATTAGATATAATATTGCTCATATAATAATTTTAATATATATTGCTCATATAATAATTATTAATATAAATTGCTCATATAATATAATTATTATATATAATATTGCTCATATAAATAATAATTATTATATATAATATTGCTCATATAATATAATTATTATATATAATATTGCTCATATAATAATAATTATTATATATAATATTGCTCATATAATAATAATTATATATATAATATTGCTCATATAATAATAATTATTATATATATAATATTGCTCATATAATAATAATTATATATAATATTGCTCATATAATAATAATTATATATAATATTGCTCATATAATAATAATTTATATAATATTGCTCATATAATAATAATTATATATAATATTGCTCATATAATAATAATTATAATAATATAATATTGCTCATATAATAAATATTATATATAATATTGCTCATATAATATTATATATAAATATTGCTCATGTAATAATTATTATATAAAATATTGCTCATGTAATAATTATTAATAAAATTTGCTCATGTAATAATTATTAATAAATATTGCTCATGTAATAATAATTGTATTAATATTGCACATATAATTATTATATAAAATATTGCTCATATATTATTATATAAATATTGCTCATATAATTATTATATAAAATATTGCTCATAATAATTATTATATAAAATATTGCTCATATAATTATTATATAAATATTGCTCATATAATTATTATATAAAATATTGCTCATATAATTATTATATAAAA
>BMAO01023669.1:0-44775 GCA_019973975.1 Trichonephila clavata
TCTAGAATTGCTTTTTACTGTATTCTAAAAATATCTATACATCTATATTTAAATTCAAAGTATATCAAAACAATGAGGATAATTTATTGCCTTCGTTTTCTTATTTTAATTAATACTCTCAAGTTTTTATTATTTCGTTTGTGTCAAAATTTATAAAAAGGTTTAAATTTAAACCTGTTAAACTTTAAAATTTAAATATGACAATTTTAGTTTCTGTACAACAGAACTTGCAAAGCAGAATGATTGATAAAAATAACAAAACCTATTTAAATCCTTTTCTTTTAGTTTTTCTATAATATCAAGCCAGGTGAGTATCTTACATACAATCCCTAGTTTTATATTGCTTGATAATGAATTATAATAGAATTTTAATGTCTGAACTTCAGTTTCTTCAAAGAGAATGGGAACAACAAGCTCAAATTTTTAAGCTTTAATCTTCGGCAAAGAGAATGAAAAGCACCTGACAAATTACACAGTTGACATTTCATACCCAATAAATAAATATAAAGATCCATTTTACCTGGGTTAAAAATATCTATTTATAAAATCTCTGTCACGAATTTATTATAGAGGCTGAAGAACAAGTAATTAAAATTTGACATTTTTGTAATCTTAACCATACAAAACTAGAATTTTATATTAGCTGCATTGAAATTATGTATTTGAATTTCAAAATATATTTATGTATCTCAGACGCAGTTGAAAATATTTACCATAATATTAAATAATTTTGATATTTAAAATTTTAAATTGAATTTCTTATTCCTAATATTTTTCATTATTCCAGAATTTTACATAATTCTATTGTGTGAGTGAGGACATTAACGTCATTTGTTCAGCTATACTGAGAACTTTGAGACGAACTGGCCACTTTGAACCATGGTCAAGTGACGAGGATGACACCTGTACAGCACCTCTCCTTCTCCTAACTTACCACACCACACCAACAGAGGACGCCAGCTCGACAGATTTAATCGCAGCACTGCTCCCCTACATGGTCTTCTAGTGGTAATGGCTCAACTCATGATAATACCAGCCACTTGGTCCGGTTAATTTAGAAAAGGTTTACCTGTTTCTTTAAAAGTTTTAAGTGAAGAAAGAGGAACATGGACTTCCAAAAGAGAAAATGTGTTTTGAAGTACATGATAAAAACCCTGCATATGATTAGCATTTTCATAACGCTGATATGATGGAAGGAAGCCAAGAAACGAGATTCTGTAAAATGAAACCAAAAGCAGTGGTTTTATAATACCACCATGGGTGGTGTTGATAGATCGATCGGTTCATCCTACTATCCTGTTGCCCGAATCAACAAAGGAAAACTACAAGATTTTTCACATTTGTTAAATCAATTGTGTGGAATTCACCATCTATAAAAATGGCGTATTTTAAACTGATATTGGTTTTGAATGAAACTGATTGAACGATTGATAGAAGAAGGGCACCCATTCACTAAACTTTGTTAATTCTGAAATTTCTGAAAATGTAGTCCGCTTAATTGAAGGTATAAATGAAAATATCTGCCTATAATGGCTTCATATGTGGAAAGTGACTTTCTCAAGAAAACAAACCACTAAAATGTACACGATGCTACCTTCAGAAAATGATATGAAAACGCATTTGAAGAGAAACGCGTTTGAATGTAAAGACTGTAATGTTGACTGCGCCAGAGCCAAAAATATCACTCTGTGACAGTGCTATAAACGAGTGTATATCAATCAATGACGATCTATCAATGTATACAAAATCTTTTTCTTAAAATTAACGGTTTAAAATAATGTTTTGAATAAATATATTTGTTTTGCCCTCTATATGCATATGTACACTTCTAGTTTCAGTAATGTACAATTGTTTACAAACTTTGCTTTGTAAAGGTATTTTGCTTTGACTAAACATTTTATAGCAAATTTTAATATTTGTATACTTTGATAATTTTGCTATTTATAACGATGAATTATTATTTATAAAGGTTTCTGTACTGTTTGTAAATTGAACAAAACCTTTTTCTACACAAATTATGTATATTTGAGGAGGAATTTGATTTATTTATATTCATAAATACAAAAGAGTTTTACAAATTATAGATTGTTTTTGACTGCACTAGTTATATTTATATTTTATTCTTTTACATTATGAGTAGAAGTCATAAACAGTTTTATAACAGTACAATAAATTTTTGTTTTATATTCAAATTATACTATTATATTGATTCTGAAATAATAAGTTAGTTTTATAAGCCATATTATTTAACAATTTTAAAACATTGAACATTTTGGAAGTTTTTAAACTTTATAAATATACCATTGTAAATGATTTATATTCTTAGATTATTGGAAACAAAAGTATAGAATTTAAAATCTATTTCTTTGTTGATTTTAATAATTATTTTTATAGCTAAACCTGAAAACACAAAATTTTTCAAATATTAACTTAAGATTTTTAAAAAACATAACTGGAGCTCCCAGTCCTAAATCCATATGAACTTTTATGGATCATATGTTGGAGTATTTACAAGAAATTTCAAGATTAGAAAAAAAGCGTTGAAAAACACATTTTCAAAATTAAAAGTCTGAAAAAAACACATTTATAAAATTTGGAAAGGCAAAAACAAAAACTAATAGTGTCTGTAAAGCTCTAATTTTTAATATTGTTATTTCCAACTTATGTTCTACATCCAACACTACTTGAAATAATTATGACTGAAAATATCTTTTTTTAATTCAAAATATTCTTTTACACAATATTAATAACATTTGTTACTTTGATGGATATTCGGTTTCATCTTAACCTAATATTTTCACAGGAGTTTTAAATACACAAAACATTTATACACACAAAATAATAGTGATATAAAGGTAATCCCGAAATCACCAAGTTTGTAAATAATGTCTATTTTTCTTCTTCTAAATCGGGGTAGTTTAGCAAGTTTGGGTTTTTGTTGCATGACTTGAAAATACTAAAGTAGTACTACAAAATATTTACTATAATGTAGTTTAGACATCAGGGAAATATTTAGTTCTTTCTACAACATTTGTATTCAGAACATTTACATTTTGAAGTCTAATTGTAACATCTGTGAAAGCCGGATTTTAGATTTATAAATTTCAGTCGCGTATTCCTTCCCTTTCAAATGTTATTTCTCACAGAAGCTTGCTTACATTTTTGTCATGGCATTTTCTCAACAGGAAAAAATTAATGAAAACAAAGTAAAAAGCTTTTAAATTATATAAATTATGTGTACAAATAAATATAGTGGTCTTTAAATCAATCTTAATTAAGTAAATGTGAAAGAACTCAAAAGCTTCAAAACATAGCAAACAGAAATGATTTTAGAAATTAAAATTGCAGTTAATACCCATTTCACACAAAAAGGTGGCTTGTGTTCAAAAATATTTTCAATTAATTTAATTTAGAATTGCAAAAATACTTTAAAGTGAATTCAAAACTAAAATCAAATCTCAGAAAAACTAAAAATTTCTAAAACCTAATTGGTTTTCAGGTCTTCTGGAATGTATGCTTTGTCTAAGATCCAGCCTAGAGCCTAGGCTTTTTTTACAGTTTGAAAGTATCCTAAAATGATAAGAGAGAGATCCCAGTTCAAGTGGAGCAAGCTTTCCAAATATATGGGCCACTAAATTTTCTTAAAAAAACCTGATGTTTTTGTTATTATGCCTTAAATTTTGAAAAATAAAAACCAAAAATTATAATCCGTTTTTTCCACATGTGTAATTTTTTTACAAAACTACCCAAAATTTTTAATATAATAACATTTCAAAAGCAAAAGGTAGGGTTTTCTTGCAATATAGAATGAGTTATGAGGATGATGAATTTATACTGTTAATATTTAAGAATAAAATAACAATTTGTAAGGTTCTAATCCTGGAATTAAGGATGCATCTCTAAATGTTAAAATTGCTTATAAAATTTCTTATATTATTAATTGTCAGTTAATTTTACTTATGTAAAATGTTTTAAGTGTACTATTTTTAAAAGACAAAATTAATCAGTAATGCACACACATCTTTGCAATGACTGAATTGAAAGATGTAGTTACGGATGACAATTTCCCATTCATAAATACATGCGAATATGCATTTAAAGGATGTAATACTAAAGAAACGGAAAGATGAAAATCAAATCTGAATAGAAAATGGGAAGAAACGCTTTCGCATTTAACACATTTAAGAAAAATATATTTCCTTATTAAAATTATTGATTGAAAGTGTATTATGTGGTTCCGACACAAATGCTGAAGTGGTGAGAGTATTATTTTATTCTTAGTGCAAGTTGTTATGAAGAGATTTGATTTATGCTGAAAAAATTCATTCAACAGAAAAGTATAAATTTAAGGATTAATATTTGCATAAATTAAAAGTATTAAAATCTCTTTAATGTTATTTTAAATTAAAAATATAATAAAATGCAGAAAGCCCAGTTTTATTGTACAAACTTCTGCATCGTATACAATAGAGGTTCCCAAACTTTTTTGTCTCGTAGGCCCCTTGCCATGTTTTTCGGTTTCGGGTAGACCCCTGCCTACCTAATATTAAATGTTTGCAAATTTATCAACTTAAATGTCTTTTTGATAATTGGTGCTACTACTTTCAAAAAATTAAATTCTTAACTGTAATGAAGTATAGTTCTGCGTTTAAAACTTAAGAAGCGCATATAATGAATTAAAATTAAAACAAAATAACTGAACAAATGCTTTTAAAGAGAAGGATGAATCTGGTGTTTCAATAACAAATTTTCAATATTTAATATCAATCTTGTGTCAGGTTTAACCCTAACCTTCCTTTTTCCTAAGTGCCTACTTCTTTCTTTCTTTTCCTTTCTTTTTTTGTTTTGAGATTGGCAAACTCAGTGAAACTCCCTCTCACAAGGAAAAACACATTTAAAAACTTTCTCATGATATTCCATATTTTGTGACAAATATCAGGTATGTCTTTTTAAAGCCAAAATTACTGACATCCGTTTCTATAATATCTTCATTAGGACCTATTCTAATTAGTTCCTATTGCAATATGACACTTTTTTTTTTCAAAGCGACTATTTGAAATCATTGTCTACTGCTGTATTACTAAAAAAACAATCTCAAACTTAGTTTCAAAATCTGAGTAAGGGCATTTAAATGTTAAACATAGGTTAAAATGTCCTGACAGACTGTGACAAATTTTAAAAATTCGTGATGTTCAATATTATACTTCTTTAGCTTAATTTTGGAAAAAAATGCTGAAATATTCCTTGTGTTAATAAAATTTATGTTATCACCTAGTATGTGTGTGTGTTAGTCACCTTTTATGTTGTTAAACTAACCTCACTAAATTTAGTAAACGTTAAATTGGTAAAATCTGGTTCCCACTGGATCAAATTTTTTTAAAGATTAACGTCATGATCTGGTTTAATGAGAACCACGATCCTAGACCCCCATTTACACCTCATGAGCCCCCAAATTATTTTTACTCACGTGGAACTCTTGCAGGTCGTCATAGACCCCTGGGAGTGCATATAGATACCTTTGGGAATCATTGGTATATAATGATACTACATTTATTCTCATTTTGCTTTTTTAAAAAAATTATCACTTTTACTTTTTTTACCTCATAATTTTTTTTAAAAAAAAGAAAGAAAAAAACAGGAAAATCGGTTTGCGTTTTCTTAGTCTGATATTCAACAATGATTACAAATTACTTCTGTCTTGATCAAATCGTAATACCAAAATCAAAATGTTTTTTTTTTTAGTTTTAAAAAGTAATAGGAGAAAAAAATTAATTTTCTTTTGCTTATTAAAAATATTTTTCAACTTTTTAACTCGCCATTTCTTTAAATCTTTATTTTTTATCCTTTATTTGCGTGTTACTATGATTCAACAAATTGGATGGTTTCTGTTCGCTGTGATGTGGATCCAACGTTCATCACACAATTTTCTCCCAAGGCAACAGCTATAAATGAGAAATCTCCTCCTTCCAACAACACAGAAACCGAAAAAGCAATAAAATCGTCCCCAACAAAAGCGCTTGTAGATCTCTTGTATCTTAAGGGGGGGGGGGGGAGACATAAAACTGTGGTGCATTTTCGAAGCAGTTCGCAAAAGTAAACACGAACTGTTTCGCTACCATCAGCTTTGAAAAAGTAGACCGCTTTTGAATGAGTTTCAATTAGAGCCTCAACCACTCAGAGGGTTAATCTGATTATGGGATGCCAAGGAAGCAGATCTAATGTAGATCAAACAATTACTAAACCTTCAAAACTAAAACAAATTTCATGAATATTATTTTGTTTCTGCAAGTACCATAGTGGAATAAATAATTTTCATGTAATAATATAAATATAACTGTATTGGAAAAAAAAAAATTTGAATAACATTTTAACCCTTTGAAGCGCGGAAAAATAAATTCACTGAATTTTTCAAAATAAAATTATAAATGCAATGTATAGAACCTAAGAACAGACAAAATACCTTAAAAAAAATTACAGTACATTCCCCCTGAGGGGGGAGGTGGTTTCACAGAAGTACCACCGCGCACCTACGACATAATTCTCGGATGAACAATATATGATTTGAGTCAGATTTGTAAGAATATTCTTTATATATTTTGTAATAAATTTACTAAAATATGCAATATTAAGTATTAGAATTACTTTTTAAATATTAAATACAAAATATAACTATAAGCGTTTGAAATCAACTTCAATAGCCAGTAAAGTTTTTTTCATTGTTTCTTTATTATTAAATTATTAAAACATGCAGTAATAAAGAAAAAAATAAACCCCTCCCCCAAATCAATGGCAAAACCCCCATAAATTATTAGTTATTTCACTGCCTGAGTCAAAGAAAAGAAAAAAAAATGGCTAAATCTCTCACGTGTGCGTGCTGTAAGCTGGAGAAGAAACGGACAATTTTCATGTTCTAGGTGCGCGGTGGTACATATCTGAAACCACCACAAAGTAAATTGGGTAGAGTTGGTTCTTTTCATCATTTATCATACTAAAAATTAGTTATGCAATGAAGAGCATATGCAGCAAAAATGTACATACCTTACTTTGAATTTGTGTCTATTTTTATTTGCTAAAAAAATTTTTTTTGAGTGTTTAAAAAAGGCTTTTAAAATGATGCATTTTTCTCACAGAAAAAGGAGTTTTTTTCCTCACGTGCTGACATCTAGTGTCTTTTAAGAGTTAAAAGATATCTTTAGAATTATTGGTTTCATTAAAATACCACTGTGCGTTAAAGGATTAAGGAGTTTTGACAGTGATGTACATTTTAAGATGCAAATCATATTTTTTTATAAATATCTCTTTTGAGAAAATATATTCTTTGCAATGAAAAGTTTCTACACTACCATTTCCAGTTTCTAAAAGTGTGAGGGAATAGAAGAGAGAGAGAGAACACACGTATAAGTTTTTTCCTATATATATATATATATTTAAATGCTTAATACACATCTGTTGGATGAATTTATTTTATCCTCAAGCACTATTAACAAAATTCTACACTTTTAATGCAACAAATATAACCCAACTTTTATGAATTATGAACACAAAAAATACTTTATTCATTGGCCTTTCATAAATATTAACTATTTCAAATTTACCTCTTAGATGTTAAATATTGATCCATATATCTTAAAAGAAAATACAGTAAAACCTGCTTTTGCACTATTTTATTTTTATGTGGTATAGAAATTTCAATGGCCTTGGTGACATTGTAATGTTTTCTGTCAGTGTACACTTCAAGATGCTATGTTTATTTGCTATAAACTATGTCCCAATAATGTACATTCAATTGCTTTTGCTAGATGTACATATTCTGAGCTTTATCCCTGATTGACGTGATTAAGAATTCATTTTGTAGAAAAATGATCTTATCAAAATGGTTGAGGGCTGTCAGTGGACAGTTTAGCCCTCAACCATTTTGATAAGATATAGGGATATATCAATAATTTGGTAGATTATGAAGATGGGAGAGAAGAACTGAATTCCATGATAGCAGATAAAATATATGCAGTGATCCAGCTTTCCAACGAATTGGAAAAGCTACTTCTTGGAATAGATACCAATTCTGCAAGGAGTTTGAAATTCCAAAAAAGAGTTCAATCGTGCTTGTCTGGTTATTGTTACATTTACTAGCCACTGATCAACCAATCGTCGTTTTAAAAACTTATGGTATTGAGAAATAAATCAATTGAAATTGTATCTTCTAGTGACGAAAGCGATTTTGAACCAATGCATCACAGGAAGATGCGCATTTTGGATTACAATGAGAAGCAGTGGATTACGTACGTACATTTTGAAAACTTCTCCATGTATACAATGAGAAATTAAATGTTATAAAAATGTTTTCATGTTCTAAAATAATTTATTCTAAATAATTTATGATAATGAATTAAAATGAATCTTAATCATTCAAATTAAAATACATTAGGTATTTTAATTGCTTGTTTGAACCAAAACATTTATATCAAAGGATTTTTTTTCAGCCTTTGATTTCCACTAATCAGCAGAAAAGCTAGCAAGTATGACAATGGTGTCAGAATTTATTATTACATAGAATAGAGGATTAGAATTTTTTTTATCCTGGATCTTTAGTATAACCACTTTTACTTGCAAAAAATTAAAAGAACAGATAAATAAAATTAGGCAATGAAAAATTAACAACAGATCTCTACTCACTAAAAACACAGAAGTGAATGAATAAAATTATGTAAAAAATATAACAATGGAATGTATGTGTTAAAATAATCATTTGTATAGGGGAGGTATAACCTTATAATGTCAAACATAGAAGTGGAAAACAATTAAAATGGCTATGTGTGGTATTGGGCAAATTGTTCAGCAATTAATGTCAAACATAGAAGCGGAAAACAATCAAAATGGCAAAGTGTTCGGTATTGCATTACAGCATTGATAATAGGGTTTCCGATTTCCTGGGTTTTTCCAATCCCGGGAATGTAATTGTCGTTTTCGGGAATACATCAACATTTTAAGCAATTTAAAAACAAGTTATTTTTAAATAAAATCAATAATCATTATACAAAATAAGTATGCATATAAATTACAAAATTAATTCTTATATAATGAGCTAAAAAGTACAAAAATATATAATAAATTGATTATTCATTTTTGAGATAGGATTTCAAAAAACATAAGCAATTGATACTTTTATCACTAAGGCATGGAAAAAATGTTTCAGTTAAAAAATTTGTAAATTAAAAATCTCGGGGAAAAAATTCCCATTTGAAAAATAATTACTAAAATTAATGTTCCTTTACTGACTCACATGCGCTTGAAAATTAACCAGGCAAACCTCTGAATCAATTATTTCTCTAATGTTGCTACTAAGATATAAATATTAATATATACTTGGAAACTCATTTGGTGCTAAAGTGCCGATTATGTATGTTAAAAATATTAATTATTGTATTTAAGATATTTTATTTGTATAACCGATTTCTTGTTTATGGAATTGCTGTATTATTGTTACATCAATATAAATAAATATTAACATAAGAATCTTACATGAAAGTTAAGTTTAGAAAAATAATAAGAAAAATTGCGTGATTGCTTATAAAAATATTCTCCCCCAAACAGTTTGTGGGTTCATTCCCTTCTTCAAATTGCTGATTCAATTAAATAGTTCATAATAAAAACAAGTATCCAAAAATTTTTAAAAAAAGGATTAAATAAATAATAGGTTTCAGTATTAGTACTTACATTATCCAAATAAATCTAGATCTTGGAACTTCGATCACATACTGCTGGTTGGTAACGAAATGCGATTGCTTTGTAAACCTAATATTTCTTGTTAACGAAGTTCGATGCACCCACGGCTAGCTGTGGAAAAATTCTCACCCCCAAAGTCCTCATATTACACTCTTACCCCACAGTTAGGGTAACGAACATTCCTTCGTCCGGAAGCTCGGGGTGAACAATCGCAAAATGCTACAGTAACGATGTCCAAGACTGAAATCTAAGGTCAAGTCAAAAATAGCTACCTCATAGATAATTCAAGCCCCGTGTGATTCCCGGGAATAGAAAAGGTACAAAAGTCTTATTACTTCCCGGGAACCCGGGAAAGAAACCCTAATTGATAATAAATTATACAATCATGTCATCAACCAGTAAGATGGTCAGTGTAACACAAACATGATTCAAAAGAGGTTGTGTTAAAAGGTTCACATACAAATAAATTATACAGATGGATATAGGGTCATTGCCTTTTTGCATCGAAGATCACATTCTAAATACTGGCTGGTGGGTACCATTTTTAGGTTAATTCATACTTGGATAAAGTTCATAACGCACATTGTAAGATTCTCCTTAAACATTATAAAGCAGTCTCCTTGTACAGATAAAATTACCAGCTCCCATATGATCAAATGACCTCAAAGAATTGTAGAAATATTTTACTATAAATAGCTAATAATACTGCTAAAACTATAAATAGCCACATATTCTCACAAAAAACTTTTTCATCAGATGGTTAATCTGACAGCCCAATAGCCACAAACCTCTTTTATTACATTTGGAAGCTAATTCTCAAATGGAAGATACAAAGAAATACAACCAATAAAGGGTAGATCACAAGGAGACTCAATTGATCGAGAGGAAGTGGGTACTTGTTGCCTCCTGTACAAAAAGCCAAGTAGTTTTCTATATGTAAATTTGTCAACACAGCTGTAGATATTTACATAACTTTTTTCAAATAGGCATCTTCAATGAGCACACAAAAGGAACTATTCAAAATAGAGTTAATAAAATTAAGAGTTAATAAAGATAAGAGTTAATAATTATAGAGTTAATAAAAGCATAAAAATATAAATATTGATACAGGCAGAAGTTCACCTAGAGCAAATTACTGTCTAGTACATCAGTATGCAGTTGCAATAAATTAAGCCATTCATATATTTTCTTTGAAAGTTTTCACAAAATTCTCATTACAAGAAAAGTAAATTTGTAATGAGATTTATTTCAAAATCCTGCTTTCATCAAAAGTCCAATATTTTCAACTATTCACTAAGTTTATATATATGCTAGATTATTTTATTTGGATGACATTTTAAAAATGAAAGTTAAAAAAATAAATTCTTTAAATCATTTTTTTTCTTAGTCAAATCATTACCTATAAAAAGGTATAATTAAATATTTTTTTTAAAAAAAATAAGTCAATAATAGTTTTATTATATTAGAGAAAATGAATAATCGCCCTATTAATAGTATCACATGTTTATCAAAAGCATCTGCAGCAGAAATTTTTAAAACAGAAAAAGTTAAAACAAAAGAATATTATCACAAACATGATTTATTTCTATGTTCCTCAGTACTAATTCTGAATTTATCATACTTAATAAAAATGAGTGTAACAATAGACCTTGTGTATTCAATTAAAATTCACATTTTAAGTCACGTATAGTTACTGATCTTAGTCAAAATAAATGTAATAGAAATACTCATAGATAAAACTAAGATATCAGCTATCACAAAATATATTTGCAGTCTAGACTGATTTTTATCTCAGAAAATTACAGACTCTTTTACTGCCTTGTTTGTTAAGCATATTTGGAACAAAATACTAGTTTCATTCTATGCAGTAATACATAAAAAAAAGGCTACATAATGATATGTACAGGTATCATGTAGTTCTTTCAGCACGAGGATAAAAATTTGTAATACCTATGGGGTTACGAGTTTCTTAACTTCTAAATATTAAACATTTTTAGTTTCAATTTAATTTTTATTCACTTAAAACACAATTTCGAATAGAAAGAATATACCTGGAGAATTAAGCTTGGGCTGTAAACTGCAATCTCTCTCTCTGTAGAAGAATGCCTATCACATATACACTCAAGAGCCAAAAATTATGACCACCTGTTAATAACGAGTTGGCCCACCTTTGGCGCGCAAACAGCTTCAACCTGCCTTGGCGTGGATGCCACAAGTTCTTGGTAGATGGCTCGAGACAGATTGTATCAGATGTTTAAGCAATGGTCACACAAATCCGAGATATTGCGAATTGGTGGTCTTTGAACTCTGAGCTGCCGTCCCATGACATCCCAAATGTGTTCTATCGGATTGAGATCCAGTGAATTAATTATCTGGAATTCAGCATCACGTTCCTGGAACCACTCCAACACAATTTTAGCATTGTGACATGGGGTGTTGTCCTGTTGGAACATTCCATTTCCTACTGGTAAAACAGAGGCTATGTAAGGGTGCAACTGGTCCGCAATGATGTTCAGATACCATGTAGCATTCATGGTCTGCTCTACCACAACCAAGGGTCCCAGAGACGCCCAAGAGAACGTCCCCCAAAGCATAATACTGCCACCACCGGCCTGTGTATGACCTACTGTACATTGAGGGAGCAACTGTTCGGCTGGAAGACTGCGTATCCTGACACGGCCATCGGCGTGATGAATGACAAGCTGCGATTCATCTGACCAGGCAACTCTCTCCCACTGGTCCAGGGCAGGCGCAGTTGGCGATGACGCTTGGTCAGCAAAGGCACACGAGTGGGACGTTTGCTGTGTAGCCCCATATCCAACAGTGTCCACTGAACAGTGCGCTCCAATACTATTCTACTTGGCCCTGTATTGTATTGGGCTGTCAGCTGAGCCATGTTTGGCTCCGATTTTGCTTCACCATGCGAGACAGTCACCAATGACCTTTTTATTTGGTAGCCTGTTGACGTCCAACACCATATCGTCTACTGCTGGTTTTACCATCATTCATTCACTTTGCATAAGTACTAACAACTGTAGATCACGAACAACCAACGAGTCATGCAGTTTCGGAAATACTTGTTCCGAGCCTTTGAGCTATTACGATCTGCCCTTTATCAAAGTCGCTTAGATCCGCAGCCTTTCCCATCACACACAGAAGTAAGTGAAAGAATGATTCTTCAGACTCTCCAGCAGCAGTTAAATACCACTTCCACCTGATCACGTGCCTTCCACGTCATCCAGGCGCGTTCATTGCAAAATGTAGGGGTGGTCATAAAGTTTTGGCTCTTGAGTGTATATAAAGAACATATAAGTTGTCCTTAACAAATAGTCTGAGAATCAAAACTTCTGATATTTAAAATATAACAAAGGATCATTATATTTGAAAGTTAAGATTTCAGTTTATCAGAGACAGACCTGAATTTAAATCATTAAAACTATAGCTGTAAGAAGATTCTTGTTTGGACTTTGTAATTTCAAGCTATAATAAAATGACAACCTAAAATGGCCATCCCACTCTTCTTTCTACTACACCATATAAATACCTTAAAGGTATTTAACAAAAACAACCAATTTTTTGATGATGGATAGTATCCAAAATGTTTCAAATATTACAAGAACCATCAAAATTCAATTTAATCTCTGGGTTAGAACTTTTTAAGCAGTAAGAAATTATGATTAAAGACGAAAACCAGTAACAAGAAATGAAAGAATCAGAAAATGCCAATTATTTTTTACCACAGATTGACTGCATGCCATTAAATATGACAATAATGAGCAATAGCAACTCATTTGATGTCATCCAAAGAACTGCTAATTTTTTTTAATTAGTTGTATAAATTTTTATTATTTAAAATTTTTTAACTTTGTACTACTCTCACTCTTGTGAAGCCAGCCAAACTATTTTAAACTATTTGCAAACTCACCCCTATGACTTTAGAAGCACCAGCCTTTGCAGCAAACATACACAAAATTCCAGTACCACAGCCAATATCCAAGACTGTCTTTCCACGAAACAAATGCTTATTGTGGTACATAGCATTTCTATATGTTAAGGTTCGTACTTCATCTTTCAGCATCTCCTATAGATATATACAAATAAAATTATTTAAAAACACGAGTACTTCTTCATTAAAATGATATTAGAATCAAGACAATACTTAAATAGCCTTTTTTTTCAGACAGAACAACAAAAAAATCTCCAAATGTATGTAAATTAATGGGATCGCAAGATTATTTAATATAGCTATAACACATTCTTAAAAATTACACAATTCAGCAATTTTTCCTTTAACATATAAAGATAAATGTTTTCCAAGTACAGGAATACTTCACATAGTACTGTTAACTGGCAGCTTTTAAAGTACTGTTTAAGTAAGTTTGACATGAGTGAAAGATTTACACATAAAAATAAATAATTCAATCACATAGAATTTTTAAAACAAAAATATTTGTATATTTATTTATAAATAAAACAGTAAAAAGAAAATAGCAATTTTATTGTTTAATGCTTACATGTTGAAAAAGAAAAACATTTTTAACTAGAAAATCAGCCAAATCAGCAACCATTTTTCCATTTTCTACATACATCATGCAATAACAATTTTTTTCTAATTTTTGCATTGTTTCAAAGCTTTTTTGCCCCATTTAGACAACTTTTTTTTAATCAACCCATGTGCATTAGCAATAGGCTGAATAATCCTTCAATTGTGAAATTTACATAGATGACTGTGGTTTTTCACACTTCTGTCCATATGTATTAAAAAATAGTTATGTCTACTGTCAGCCGTGAACCCAAATCATACTCAAGAAATAAACTAAACTCATCAGAGCAGCATCAATTCACCATTTTATTTCGAGAGAAATCTATCTACTACATTCTTTTGGCTCCTTGCCAAAGACAAGATACACAAGCACTACATCATGACGTCACCAATGAGTAATTTAATAAATTTATCGCGTGACCCAGACACCTTCCCCACGAGTCATATTAGATCTGAAGATCAAATATGGCTAAAATAATTTAAGTGTCACACATTACACAAACACAAAAAACACTGCTTAGGCACTATCCTTAAGATTATACACTACATAAAAACTCAACACATTAAATTTTACACAAATATACTACTTAATCATCTAACAATAAAGCAAAAAGTAATGTTTTAAAGTAAATTCTTCTAAAAGTTCTTATTTAACTTCGGTTTACACTTACAGTCTGGATAGCGCATCTGCATTAACTAGTTTAGATCCTTTTATGTGACTTGCTTCAATGTCATGGCGTTGAATTGCCAAAGCCCACCGCTGTAATCTCGGACATTGGGATGCAGCACTAGTAAGAAACACTAGGGGATTATGATCGATTAGTAAGAATATCTTTGCTCCGCACAGTAAAGTTCCAAATCTTTTCAGAGCCCAAATAATAGCATACGCTTCCCTCTCAATTGTTGACCACTTTTGTTGGCTTGGATTCAGTTTCTGGCTGCCGAAAGCTATGGAATGAATGTTGTCTTTTCCATCCGACTGACCTAGACAACATCCGACCGCCGTCTGAGATGCATCTGTATGCAAGTAGTACGGTTTCTCTATGTCTGGGACTTGCAACTCTGTAATTCCACATAGTGCTCTCTTCAACTCCTTGAAAGCATTTTCAGCCTCCTTGCTCCATGGAATCTCATTAGGGACTTTCTTTTTCGTGAGCTCCGTCAATGGTAGAGCAATTTTTGCAAAGTTCGGAATATACTGTCTATAAAAATTGCATAATCCTAATGCACTTACTTCTCAGTTGCATCTTGGTCGTTGGTGTCTTTAAGTTCTGAATCGCTTGTATTCTTTCTTTGTCAGGGGAATGTCTACCTGAACCACTGACATGTCCTAAGTATTTAACTTGTCCCTTGCAAACTCACACTATCCTAAATTCACTGAGAAGTTAAAATGCTCCAATCTTTTGAAAACTTCTTCCAGATGATCTAAATGTTCTTCCCACATATCAGAGAATACGGCTAAATCGTCGATATACGCGCATGCAAAGCCAGATGTAGATTGGACCACTTTAGACATGGCTCTTTGGTAGGTTGCAGCAGCGTTTCTTAACCCAAACGGTAACACATTCCACTGGTACTGTCCTCGATAAGTACGGAAGGCTGTTAGATGTTTGCTGCTGTCATCCATTGGTATAGACCAATATCCTTTCAACATATCTAGAACAGTAATAAATTTTTTCTTCCCTATTAAGAAAACCTCCATCATATTCTGCATCGAATATGCGTCCGGTATGGTAAGAGCATTCAAACTTCTGAAATCTATGCATAAACTAAGTGTTCCATCCTTTTTATGAACACATACTACTGCGTGTTCTATTTCACTTACAACAGGTTCAATCAGACCTAACTCTAACAATTCATCTATCTGTGTGTCTACTTTCCTTTTTAAGTTTTCCGGTATCTTATAAGTTTTGGATTTCATCGTCTCCTCCTCAGTCTTCAGTTTTATCACATGTTCACCAACTTTTGCTCTTTTTATTTTTCCAGAAAACAACCCTCTGTGTCGATGTAGAAGATCTTTTAGTTGATTTTGTTGCTTCCTAGATAGGTAATCCAACTTCACTCTGTCCAATGCTTCATCACTCTTCTCAGCTGCAGGAACTGTTGACGTTTCATATATCTCACCAAATTCATCATCAATATCATAAACAACTCCAACCGTTTGAACTCTCGCTTTGTATTCTCTAATCTTGTTAACATGCAGTAATCTTAAGTTACCTTCAGGCATCTGCAAATAATATGAATTTGCTTTTACTCTTTTAACAACTTTATTTGGACCTGTCCATCTAGCATATAGTTTATTCGTTGAATCAGGTATCAAAACAAGCACTTGATCCCCTGGTGCAAATTCTCGATGTTTCTTTTGCCTGTTATAATATTTAGCGTAGTTACCTTGTTGCACATCACTTGTTCTTTGCCTCGTGGGTTGATAATTCTAACTTTTCTTTTAATTTTTTCAAATAACTCTCTACTGATCCCTTCATATTCAGAGGTAATAACGTGTTTCCAGCCCAAATTGACTTCAATATAGACAACGGACCTTTCGGCTCCCTTCCATACATTAGCAGAAAAGGTGGTATACCGGTAGTTGAATTTGGAACTTCCCGATAAGCCCATAGTAAAAACAGTATATGCCTATGCCAACTTCTTCCTTCCTCTCTAATAATGTGATGCAACATGTTCTTGAGAGTCTGGTTCCATCTCTCAATTAACCCGTTTCCTTCTGGATGGTATGGTGTCGAAAAACATGGGCAAGCTCCTAAAATCTTCAAAAACTCTTGCGTTCAACTTGCTGTAAAATTTTTTGCATTGTCCATTACGATCACTTCTGGAATGCCTATTCTACTGAATATTTCGAGCAGTGCTTCACATGTACTCTTAGCCGTTAGTGACTTGAGCGGGACTGCTTCCGGCCATCTAGAATGCTGATCCATCAAACAAAGTATATATGTGAGATCCACTTTATATAAATTTAAGTTTATTATGTTAAAGGCAAAACAATTATTTAAATTTATTATTTTGTTCTCGTGAATTTATTTATCATTGTTTAATTTTTTGTCACTGTGAACTGAACGATATTGAAAAAGTATATTATTTGGTACGCTGTGGCAACAAGGAAGTGCTCGTTCTGTTTAATTAACAGTATTCCATGAAAAAATTGTTTATAACTAGGTGAGTCTTGGACTCTAGTTGGCATGTTAATTTGTGAAATAAATGAGATTTGGCAGTATTAATAGTTTGGAGTATTAATTTTCAATACAAGTAACTTTTTATTTTAACGATAATATATCTATGTCCCTGTGATACCAGATCTACAGGACCAATTAGATCAACGTTTACCACTTGGAATGGCAATTCAGGATGAGACACAGGTGTTATTGGAATTTTGTCAACCGAACGAATTATTTTTCTGCACTGACAACCATGACAAGAATTACAATATACTTTAATCTCCTTTACCATTCCTGGCCAATAAAATGAAAATTTGATTCTCTGAATTGTTTGATGAACTCCGAATGCTTATTCATGTGCATTATTTCTAGTATCTTCCTCTTCCTAATTTCAGGAATCACTAACTGTTTTATTCGATTTCCGCACAACAGCTCTTCATGGTACAGGATATCGTTTTCTATCACACATCCTCCTTTTTTTTGCTTAGCAAAATTTCATGCTTCTTGAAGAGTGTCGCAACTCTTTTGCTGTTTCTTGAATTTTTCTGTGTTATTTTCATTCTCCTCATCATATTCTGTTATTGTTGGCTCCTGTTCTTCCTCCTCAGTATTTACACTTTTATCTAACAATTTTTGGGGGGAATCTGATCTTAAGTTTACAGCGGCTGTAAATCTGGGATTGTACATTCTCTCTTGTTCTAATAATGCTTCATAAGTTTTAGAATCTAATAATATGTCAGCGTTCAGTCTGTCCACAATTGCCACCACCGTTTTAATTACCGGCGTAATATAATCGTTCGTTAAAAAACCAATATCCACTTCTTTTAGTTCAGCCTTTAAACAATCACCAAATGCAGGTTGCAACATTATATATCCTTTGTAATCGACTTCCTTCCCTACTACACTGCTTTTAAACACGCTAATTTGTGCACCTGAATCTACTACAGCTTCATATTCTACTCCACCATAAGAAATTTTTACTATTTTAAGATCAGACATTTTTAAATGAACTGCGCTGCATTTCTTATTTTATATTAAAACTTCGCCATTGAATCTCGCTGTGACTACTTTGCTTTCATCCTCAACTACTTTGACTTCTGCCACTTGCACTTCAGATACCTTTACCTCAGCAACTTTACCCTCGGTCTATTCTCTCCCATCTTTCTTATCCCTGCAAAATATCCTACTCGTCCACAATTGAAACATGTAACTGGTTTTTGGAAAGAATTTCACTTATCGTATCCAGTGCGGTTGTTAGATTCTTGTCTATATCCTTCACTCAATGTATGACATCTTCTATTGAATGTGCCAGGCCTTTCCCGATAGGAATTTCTATACGGTTGAGAAGAAGTAGCTTTAGTGGCCTGATTATATTGCCTTGCGTTTGCATAATCATCTAACTTCTCAGCAAGATCGTCAACTGTAACAATTCTACCCCAATCATCAATAAAATGTTGTATATCCCTGGATACTTGTTCCTTCCTCTGTTCTACAATGACAAGTTGTTTCAGACTATCAAAATCGTAGATATTTAGTCTCGAAATCCACTCATTAAAATAGTTTGCCAACTCAAATCCAAAATCTCGCCAAGTGTACTCGGTCGATTTACAATGCCTCTTAAATTTTATTTTAAATGCTTCTAGGCTCAATTTATATCTTTTTAATAACATACCTTTTATATGCTCATAGTCATTTGCCTTTTCCTCAGGTTCCCTGGCAATCAAATACGCCATTTCTAACGGCAATAGTCCAACAAGATTCGTAACCCAGTCTTCTTTAATATGAACTCTCCATACTTGTCTTTCAAACAGTATTAAGTAAAAACTTATATCACCTTCTTTAGGGTCAAAAGTACACATTAATTTTTGCAATCCAACTAGTACGTGTTCTTGTATTCCTTCATTCTGAGAGTCCATCTCTTTCCTAAAACCATTATTCGTTATCGAAGCTTCTATCCTCAACTTCTCCAATTCATATTCTTTCTTGACGCTTTATTTCATCTTCTCTTTCGTGGCATTTTATTTCATTTTCTCTTTCTTGGCATTTTATTGCTTCTCTTTCACTTACTATTCTGTGCAGTAATTCTTTCGCGAACACCTCTTCATACTCTTCACTTGCTAATATCATATTTTTTAAAGCAGGAACTTTCATTTCTTCTGTTACAGTTTCTCCTAATTCTTCCGCCAAACACTTCAAATCTACCTTCAATGCTTTTCCTAAAAACACCATTTTATCAAATGTTCGATATAACTGGAATTCACAATCTTCAAAACAGTTTCGATGTCGCCAAGCCTCACAACAGTTCACAATTCTTAATCTTGAAACAATTCGAAATCCTCAATCTTTAAAACAGTTTTAAATCCTTAATCTTCAAAACGATTCGAAATCCATTTCGGTTTTCTCGCACAAATGTCAGCCGTGAACCCAATTCATACTAAAGAAAAAACTAAACTCATCAGAGCAGCATCAATTCACCATTTTATTTCGAGAGAAATCTACCTACTACATTCTTTTGGCTCCTTGCCAAAGACAAGATACACAAGCACTACATCATGACGTCGCCAATGAGTAATTTAATAAATTTATCGCGTAACCCTGACATCTACTAACAAGTTATTGCTTTCTTTCACAATTATCTACGGGGGAAAAAATCACCAGTACTTGCATATACATTTAAATGGCTTAAGGCAGTTATTTCTATAATTAATTGTTTTTCATTAATATTAAGTTTATTAAAAACCAGTGAAAATATTAGAATAAATTCTAAAGCAAAAGTTCAGTTTATTGGTAAAAGTGCCGCAACGGGAAAAATCTTAGTGATTTCCAGTAACATTTATTTGCATTCATGAGTTTGGGAGTAATTATTGATGGACAAGAGATACACATGAGCCATTAAAAAAAGTGGCAAAAACACATTCTATGTTTTAAGACATGATGGAAGGTTAGTAAATAAGAGTGGTGAAATGCCTCTTTTTTTTAACATTCAAGAACAACAAAAAAGTCAATTTTAACTATTAGTGTAAACATGAAATTTCAGAATAAAGTTTTAGGAGTGTTATTTGTAGGAACATTTCATGGCAGAATCCTAATTCCAACATTGGTAGAAATTGCACTGAGCCACATAAGTAAAAATATCTTTAATAGTTCTTAGTTTTTGAAGGAATGGAAAATATCCCCTAGCATAAGATATTTAAATGGCATAAAAAATATAACTGGAGCTCAACAGACTTAATCCAACAGCTATCAGACTCCTTGTCTTTCGCAAGCTGTGCATGAGTATGCATACAAATGGCTTGTTTTATTTCACCAACAGTTTTGGCAATTCTCTCACAAAAGTCTGACAATTTCTGCTCTAAATTAAAGGATTTCCAGGCTTTAAAAAAGGTTGAAAATCACTAGTATACACCAATATCCCAATTAAGAATTAAATACTCAATAACTTAAAAAAAATTTTTGCTATAAATTTCTTTTTAAATTGTTGAGTCTACAATCTACTGAATCTACAAAGATGTTTTAAAAAAAATCAATGTTTTTCAATATATTTTCCAATGAAGATAAAACACTTAGCATACTTCATGAATTCCAAAGTGTGCATAAGAATCAAAATAGTAGTCTTTGGAGGTCATTTCTTCAGGACGGTAAGTAGTCAAACCATCCATTTCCTTCTGGCAGCGAAAGCAATACTTTGCTTTGTCACTGTTTGGTGTCATTTCACCATTCATATTACCAGATTCAGTTGTAGAAACCTAGAGGGAAAATTCGTTATTTTTCTTTTTGAAGAACAAATATAAATGAAACATTCAGTAAAACTTTAAATATACAAATTTCTCAAGATCTAAAATGAAAATTTTATTCAATATAGTTATAATTTCTTAATACTCACTTCTAAGCCAAATTATAAATACGAAGGTTAGGCGGAAAATAAGTTTCCACTGCCGACTGTGGTCAGTGAGTGGGTGAATATTAATGTTGCACTGTTCAGCTACACGAGGGCTTTTGGTGACGGACCTCGTCATTTTGAACCATGGTCAAGTGACAAGGATGACACCTGATCTGGCGATCCCCTCTGCTAACTACCTCACCAACGGGAGGACGTTTGAGATCTCGACAGATTTAACGTGAATTGCTCCCATATTTGGCAGGTCTTTAGTGGTACTGGGTTCGAACTCATGACATGCCAGTCACGATCTGATACCTTGACCACTAGGCTACCGAAGACCCCCAACTGTGGTCAGAGTTGTGTTTCAAAGTCAAAACATAGAATGACACATTAAAGATAAGACATACCAAGTACATTGAGACGGTTGTTAAACCGTTTGATAAGCTTCAAAAAGCTCCCCAGGAAAAATTCAGGGATTTACATACAGAAGAAGCATTTAATGGCTTGTTTGACTTCAGCATTGATGGTCAAACAAGCCGTTGGATCCTAGCAGAGCCCACACCCTTGATACGAATTATTTTGGTTGGCAATAATTACGTAATTTTGGTAACTTTACTTTGATACACTACATAAAGCAAACCTAACTATTTATGGAAATTTCGAATTTTGCCGGCAGGCATTTCGAATTTCGTCAATTTGTCATTGAGCACCAGGCTGGAAGTACAGCTGCATGTGTGAGTGACCTTAGAATTTTTTTTATTTTGTTGAATGTGAATGGTAAGAAAGAATTGATAGAATGGTGTATGAAGGAAGGATTGATAGAATGGTGTATGAAGGAAGGATTGATTGCTTTAAATTCTGAATGTCCTAAATGTAATGAGCAAATGGGATTATACGAACAAAAGAGTGTTTTTTTGGATGGATTTGAATGGAGATGTTGAAAAAAAGATGTAAATGTGCAAGATGTTTTCATTTGCTTAGTAATGAGGTCTCCAAGGCTTTTTTAAAATATGTTGTTATGCTGTAACTCCACTCGGAAGAGATCAGCAGTAAGAAAATAAGTGCTTTTTTTTTATCTTAAATATATTTGATTAATTTCTGTATTGTTTACATATATTTTCATCCCACATCCACCTTTTCCCACTATATTCACTTGCTACCATTGTCGCTTTCGCTTGTCACCATCTTGTTCACGCTCAGCGCTTTTTTTGGTTTGTCGCCAAGGGTGTGGGCTCTCCAGGATTTTACCCAGCATTGTTTCTAAAGTGCCTTCTCGCGAGATTCTTCTTCAAAGTCGGAAAAAGATGAAAGTTACTTGGTGCAAGATCAGGACTGTATGGTGGATGGTGTAGGCGCTCCCAACCAAGAGTTCGGTGATGCAATATGCACCGAATGTGGACTTGCATTGTCCTCCAACAGAACACCAGTTCTGAGAAACCCAGGCTACTTTTCCTGAATTGCCTCTTTCAATTTTGACAGGGTGTCACATTACTGCGTAGCATTGATGGTTCCAACCTCCAAAAAGTCCCACAACAAAACTTCTTGGGCATCCCAGAAATTTGTGAGAACTTTATCTGCAGAGGGAATTGTTTTGAATAAAAGATGACTGATGTTTCCGCTCCATAGATGCAGCCTTTGTTTCGGGTATGACACGAGATGTTCAAAGCTAATCACCATGCATTGTTCCATGTGTGTTGGGGTACCAATAGTGCTGACACTTTGCTGTATCCAAGAATGTTGATCTTGCAAGTTCACTCATGTTCGAATCCAAGTTCTTCCACTATTCCATCTATAGCAATATGTAAATTCACTTTAATCATGTCATTCACCTTCACATTTTTATCTGCAGTGGCCATGTGTGGCCGTCCAGGTCTCGGTATACCTTGCACTTGCTGATGTCCATCACTGAATTGACTGCGCCATTTGCTTCATTATCACATCTGGCCCATAGACTTCCACGAGTGGGTTATGAATTTCTGCTCCTGATACTCTGCATGCCCATTCATAGCAGATAACCACTCACTTCCTCGTTTGACCACGAATTCAAAATACACCTTCTCTCTGTACTTAACAGGACCAGACTGAGAGGCTGGTCTCTACGCAGGCACTGCAACAGCACTATCTGCTTGATCACGATACCCAATGGTGTATCAGTGTCTTGCACATTCACCTGCTGTATCGTCTTTTGCCCATAGCCGTTAAACGCTTCTTCCATATGCACAGCCCCAAGTTTTTCCTGGATGGCTTTTTGAAGTTCATCAAGCACTATGACAAATATCCTAATGCCCTTGGTACTTATGTGGAAAAACAAAGTTATGTCTTATCTTATTTTTAATGTCTCATTCTATGTTTTGACCACAATCAACAGGAAAACTCATTTTCCGACTCGTCCTCATTTTTTTTCAGGGTTGCACCTCGGAAAGAAAAAAATTATATCATTATATATATAAAAATAAGCCTAAATAAAATGTTTATAAGTGCATGACTATCTTATCAAATTTTTCAAATCAGACTAGGTTCTCTTAGTTAAAAACTAGATACAGTGAAAATCGTACAAGATAAAACTGACGGGAACTGAAGTATTTTTTTGTGTAAAAGGATATAGCAAAGTTTTTTTAAGAAAAAAAAACAAATATTCAACAAAATTAAAGTTGAAAAGAGCACATTTTATTTATATACATGTGTATATGTGCATGTATTTGATAAAAATCAAAGAAATAAAAACATTCCCAAAAACTTGCTGAAATTTAATAAAAAATTCTCAAATTTTTTGAAAAGCTATTGAGTTTTTGGAAAATAGTCTGAAAATTTTTCTTTGTACAGTCATTTTTAGTATCAATTAGTCAACAAATTGTTCAATGTCGTTCATTTTTTGGTATACATTTCACCAAAGGAATGTGCATCCAAATAGCTGTGCATACTTTTTTCCCCATAATGTTCCTCATTTCAGATGTGTGGTGTTTGTAGAAACCGATATTTCGTATTTTGTCTTAAGCATTTTAGCATTAAATGAATTTCACTGTACTTACATAATACTATCAACTTATTTCTTCAAATCAGAAGATGCCACCAAATGCCGCAATGTGCAACCAACAAAGGAAAACCATTTCTTCGTACATTACAAAACAATGAAAGAATTTAGGAATTTTTTTTCATTTGGTGAAATTAGTCAACAGAACACTACATAAATATAAAAATTATCATTATAGATTTAACAGTTTCTGAGCTATTTTAATTCGCTTTTTTCTGTCGCACCTTTCTCATATTCAGTATTATGAGCACAAATACTTCTCACATTAAATAATATTCAGATAATTATAATAAAAAAATATATTCACTTACAAACTAGAGTGCCTGTCAGTACCAAGTTTTTATCAACAGTTTAATCCAAAAAGTTCATGCTATTTAAATTATATAAATAATGCTATCACACAAATTTATTTGTAGAATAAAAGAGTGGATTAACTGTATATTAACCATTATGAAGCAACACAAGGGCTATTGGCGATGGACCTCGTAATTTTGAACATCAGTCAAGTGATGAGGATGACACACAAGCTGGCACCCCATTCTTGAAACTTCCACATTACTGCAGCATGAGGACTTCGAGACTTAACAGATTTATTAGCCCCTTCTAGATGGTGGGTCATTAGTAGCATAAGGACTTGTACCCACAACTCAAGAAAAATAATGCTGGCAGTAAAAATGTAGCCTGGTTTCTTTGGCACCGAAGAAAATAGCCTCAAGGAAAGCAGCCATAAATGAGGTTTCTAAAATACAACAGCAGGAAAAACATCAGAAATGCATGCTTTAGAACAACCACCCTCTTTCAAACAAATGCATATACTATCCACCATTTTTGACATTCATACACCAATCAATCACTTTATTCGGCCTCGTTCATTCAAAAATAAACAAAAATCTACTTTTAGATAATTCTGGAAAGAGAATAGTGACATCCCTAAAATAAACCTTCAGAATTGACTATTGGACCAAAATTGACTGCTGTCCCAAAAATGATAGAAAAAATCAGGTCTGCTAAGACTGCCATTTCCAGTTGGAAGGGTTGTCAACTTGATGTAAAAATCTAACAAATATTCAGCATCAGATAGGATACTAATGCAGGTCACAAGTCTGTGACCCCAACGACTCAGCCATGACCGAAGAATGGTTAAATCAGTGGGGAAAAGAAGAAATAGTCTTTGCTTGGATTATTTTCAAAATTTTTCACCTATACAGTTTTTTTTTTTTTTTTTAAGATTAAATGTTTTTGAGAAAGCAATATTTAACAGCCAAATACAAATTATAATTCTAATACAGTAGATTTTTTTTATATTAATGCAGCTACAAGCTGCACATACAAGTGAACACTGATAAATCTTTCTTCCCATCATATAGTTGAACTTCAATCAAGTTTTAAATAGTGTAAAATAAATATTTTCTTTTTTAAATCTTAAAAATAATGAAGTTTTCATTTGTGGCTAGTGCTCCCAAACACAATATTTCGGGCAGTCATGACTTACGCTACAGTATTTCAACTTTTGGATGACTTTAGAAACTTCTTGGCGACTTTTTTGAGATATTTTGTGCATGGAAACCTATTAAAAAAGGTGAATATTATTTTTCTCCTTATTTTCACTCAATATAAGTCTATGAAAAACAGCAAATACAGTTCATGCACTTACGGTATATGCACTTATAAAAAAGAAATTCATGGAAGATATAACATTTGAGAAAAAATATCTGAAGACATTTTTAGACATGAACAAAACATACATTTAAAAAATCCCATTCATAATTCTGAAGTATAAGTGAATGTCAAGTCTTATTTAATATGACAATATCACAACAGTTAAGTATTGAAAAACACCAGAGAAAACAGCTAATGGCTGTGGCATTAAGAAATTCCACATCACTTTCTTTTAAAAGGGGAAAATAACAAAAATTGTAAAAAAATATGTCATCACTTCTCCATCCAAATATAACCTAAAATATATCCATTACTTACTTCCATTGTTTCAGACATGCCTTCTTATATACCTAAAACACAAAAACAAAAGGAAAGCATGAGGAATCTCATTGTCAACGAACAAATTTTAGAAATTCTTCATACTTTTGATTTTTGCAATACAAAAAGAATTTCTACGAATCAAAAATTAATCTGGCACATAAGAAATATTTAAAACATAAAAGGAGAAAATGTTATAAATTATTAAATTTATGATTAATGATTGGTTCATGTTTAAATAAACTGACAAGTAAGAAAGAGAGAATAAAGAAGGGATTTTAAAAACTTAAAAGCTTTTACATGCGTAACATTTGTTTTTCTTAACCAAACTCGCTGATTGAAAAATCATTTCCAATTCAAAGGTTTCAATGAAAATTTTTACTTAATGCTATTTATTAAACAAATAACATCAGATTCAGAAACGAACACTTTCATATTGAACCATTTTCTTTTATAAGACTGAATAAATAATTCAAAATTGCATTTTTCAGAAAGTCAAATGATAAAATGATTCAACCACACTCGGAAAATAAAGACACATTTAACAGTTAAAAAAATATCAAAATAAATAAATAATGTAATGTAAATACAATACTATAACTAAATTTTTTAATTACAAAACGTATCTTCCATCTTAATTACAAAAAAACTCGTATAATGTTAATTAGGAATTAATATTACGAAAAACATAAAAAAAATCAATTGATTCTAATCTTTGAAATTGTTATTAGTGGATTAAAATTAACCAGCAATTTTCATTCATGCATAAAACATTTCGATTAGATATTTCAAAACATTTAGTTTAAAAATTAACTAATTTAGAGACGATAACGAGGCATATTTAAAAAAAATTAAAATCTTAAAAAAAGATAATCCAGAATTACTAATTTGTATGCACATATAATGGAAAAACTTGGTGATTTTGTCATGTAGAGCGTATTGTCGCGAGCAAAAATTATAAAAACATTTGTTCAAAATGTAAACTATCTTTCGCGCCCTTCTGAAATATCACAGCAGAAGATTCCGACATAAGAGAGACGCCAAAAGCTACAAACCGGCGTCAATTTAGTAATATGCATATAACATAAATAAAAATTCAAATAGTACTTACAATTCAAAAGATGATCAATGAATAAACAACTAGTGAGAGCTAACTAAGTATGTATCACAGTAAGTTTCAACAAGAGTGAAAAAAATTAAAATTTATACATTGCGAAAGGTATCACACGTGCGAAATACAACTCTACGATAGCAAGTGGGAAAGAAGGCTGCTTTTGGAGTTGAGTATAAAAATGTAGTTAAAAAAAATGATAGAGACAGATAAAAGGATCAAACAAGACCGGACGTGTAATGCACAATTTCGTTGGCAGCAGCTATTCCTATAATCTACAAACAAGGATGGGTTTGATATTTTTGGCCTCTTTTTGAAAATCGCCAAGTTCATCGTTGGCTTAATTGAACCTACTAAAATCATTCTTGCTATAGCGCTCGTGCTGAAAGGTTCGTATATAAAATTCTAGCGGCGAGATTTATTGATTAGGTATTTTATAACTTTGAATAATAATGTTTAATTGTTACATTTTTTTGCAGTTTTTATATTGTATTAATTTCCTGTTAAGTTTTCCATCATTTTAACATATTTGCTGATTTATGGAATTTCTAACTTATGTGAACAACTAAAAACTTTGATTCATAATTTTGAATTATTATTATTTTACTCTTTTTATATTGTATTTTTTTTATTTTATGCTTTGATTTGATGTAATTAACATTTTCCGTTCATCGACTTTCTAGCTTCTGCCGTGTGAAAGCTCAATTCTCCGATCACGTGAATGTAAAAATTTTATGCTTTGATTATTTATAATGTTTTAATAATACGTTTTAAAATTTCCAGGTATTTACCATTGTAGTAGATTCATTATTTTTGATTGCCCACTTGGCGGATATCGTGAGTGTAAAACTTTTTCATGTCGTTAAATCGAAAGTTCTATTGATTGTTATGAAAAATTAGCGTAAATATATGAGGTAAATTGTTTGGCTAAATTTTTAAATGATTGTGAGAATAATAATAGAAAATACAAATTTTCTGGAGGTGTTCTTGTAAAAGAAGGGTGCCCTGCTAGGATCCAACCAAAGGTAATAACACTATTCTTAATAAGAAAATACATTTATTTAATTAAAGTAAGAAAAAAATCATTATTGGAATGTATTATCTATTGCAAAAAAATTTACACGAATCACATGTAAAGATCTACACAATATGTTTAGATGTAACTTTCCCTTAACCTTTTCCATATCGTGAGTGAAATTGTAGATTTAGATATTTAACACATTTGCTAACATGTGAAGCTTCCTAGACTTGTGGGGATGTTTTAATTAAGAAAGGTTGCTAAAAGATAGTTAAGATAAAAGTTATGGTAGTTAAGTCACATCCACACATTAAGAACCATCATCGTTAAAACCATCTTTTTTATTTTCTACTCTAAAAAAAAACGATATACAATAAATTCGTGGAACAATGATTTTTTATAATTTTCACAGCTCGCGTGCTTGATAAAAGCAGGATCGCCACAGTTATAATTTTCACAGCTCGCGTGCTTGATAAAAGCAGGATCGCCACAGTACTCCCCCCTCTAATAGTGCAGCAAGCACTAGAGTTAGAGGTAACGAGAGTTATATATAAAGCGAACCCGTCGTCCAGATCTGGTCACATAAGGTAGTGGAGTAGAATTTGTAGGTGACACAGGACTCGATGGAGAAGAATCAGGTACTGGCTTTGTTGAAGTTGGAACTGCAACTGGTGGCGGTGAAATTATTGGTGCAGATGAGTGGTGAGAGTTCTCGAAAAACGCAGGTTTTAAGCGATCAATGTTGATTGTGGAATGTTTGCCGTTCTTTTCAATTGTGAACATTTTTTCAGTTCGTTTGAGTACGAGGTAAGGTCCATCATATGGCGTCTGTAATGGTTTTTTAACAGCATCATGGCGCACGAACACATGAGAACAAGTCTTCAGAGCTGGATGTACAAATACTTTCTTGCTGCCATGAGATGCAGTTGCCACAGGTTTAAGTTGGTCCATTACGGCTCGTAAATTTTTTAAGAACTCATGAGGGTCAACGTTAAGTGAAGGGGTTTCGAAAAATTCCGCTGGTAGTCTCAGAGTTGAACCATAAACTAGTTCGGCTGATGTGCACTGTAGATCTTCTTTTAATGCGGTTCGGAGTCCGAGCAAAACCAATGGAATTGATTCGGTCCATTTCGTGGGTGCATGACATCTGAGGCTTTGTTTCAGAGATCGGTGAAATCGTTCGACTATTCCATTGCTTTTAGGGTGGTATGGGGTCGTTTTGATCTTTTGGACACCTAAGCCCATGGCAGCCCATGGGCTGCTAGAAGGACGGATAATACCTTGAGACATTAAAAATTCATATTCTTGCTATTTTTAGCAACTCTGGAGATAAGCGACGAGGTTTTGAAAATACTGGTTGACCAGTCGTTTCAATAAAGTGATGTATTTTAGTTGGTACTTTATTTTTTGTTGGTTGAGATGGATTGGTGAGGTCTTGGAATTGCGACAAAATGTTATAGAATTCTGAATCACCAAGTAAAATGGATATACCAGAAGTTAATGAATCTCTGTTTGTATATTTTCCTTGAGTGGTTAATTTAGTTATGCCATCAATCAAACAACCACTTTTAACATCAACCAAAAGATTATAGTGTTTTAAAAAATCAAGACCTATAATTGGTTGGTTCACATTTGCAATTATGAAGGACCAAGTAAAATTTCGCCGTAAATTTAAGTCTAGCGTTAGGCGTTTTTTACCAAAAGTAGCTATTTTTGTACCATTGGCAGCTAAGAGAAGTAATTCATTTGAGGAATCAGCTTTAGGAGCATAATGTTTTGGTAAAACTGATACGTCCGCGCCTGTATCCACTAAAAATTTCAATTTACTAACTTTATCGGCCAACATAATTCTATTAATTTGGCGATCGTGACCAAGGCCCGTGGACGATCGCCGATTTAGTTTTCCGGATTCTTGAAAGAGCAAGGCAATTACATTTTTTTGCTTTTGTGCCAAAATTCGTATGATAAAAACAAATGCCATTTGCAGGTTCTTTATATTTTTGAAAGCGGTCACGAGAGCAACTACGTCTGTTTTTAAAGGGTCGATTTCTATTTCTGCTTTGAGATCGTGATTGGCGCATTGTTGTAGTAAGCTCGCCAACTAAAGTGGACAATTGGGCGACTTATTTTTCAAATTGAGCTACTCGATTATCCGAAGTTTGAGGTGTAACGGAATTAATGCTTGAATAGTTAGCCAAATCATTTATTTTATCTGCAACTGATGCTAAACCAGCTAAATCTTCTTTCAAAGCAGTTAGGATGGTTTGTGTGTTGTTTGGTAGTCTTCCTAGCCAAAGAGATCTTAAGAGTGGATCGCCAACAGTATCACCAGCCAATGCTTTCATACGTGCTAATAACTGAGATGGTCGTTGGTCACCAAGTTCGAGACCTTGTAGCAGTGTACAAATTTTTGAAGCTTCACTTTCAGAATGTAACTCAATTAAACGGTTTTTTAATGTTGAATATTTGTCAGCATCAGGAGGTTTTAATATTATATCGCATACACAATTCAGAATATCAGAATCAATTGCAGAAATAACATGATTAAATTTTGTATCATCAGCTGTAATTCCAGCCAAGGCAAATTGCGCCTCAAGTTGAACAAACCATAATGCAGGATTAGCTTTCCAAAAAGGTGGTAGTTTGACGCCAACACGGGAAACTGTTGTGTCATTAATGGCGGAATTCAGATTTTCTCCTTGCATGTTTTAGCCAAGCAATTAATATCACGGTGTATATATAATTGTACAAATTAATTTGAAATATGAAAATACAAATAAAATACTAGTACTCAAAGTAAAGTATATAAAAATACAATTACAAGTTATATAACATAAGCTCCGATAGAAATTATATCTAGGCTGTTAACTTCTTACTTCAAAAGTGGAAATGTTATCCGTAAGGTTGCCTTTTTTCCTAGGTTCAGCCAGGGTCACCAATTGTGGGGATGTTTTAATTAAGAAAGGTTGCTAAAAGATAGTTAAGATAAAAGTTATGGTAGTTAAGTCACATCCACACATTAAGAAAAATCATCCTTAAAACCATCTTTTTTATTTTCTACTCTAAAAAAAAACGATATACAATAAATTCGTGGAACAATGATTTTTTATAATTTTCACAGCTCGCGTGCTTGATAAAAGCAGGATCGCCACAGTTATAATTTTCACAGCTCGCGTGCTTGATAAAAGCAGGATCGCCACAGACTTATAAAAGAAAAACTAGTTGTATAGAAATATCAAAGATTCTATATTCCAATTATTAATGGAATATCTTGGTAGAATCACTCTTTATAAAGACTTAAGGGATCAGTGTAATATATTTTTCAAAGCATAATCAAGCATTTCAGCTGGTTTATAAAACTTGTATAGAGTTCATTAAAGCTAATCTTGAAATGGGTATTGAAAAATCTTCAGTATTAGAATATGTATTCGGTTAATAGAAGTTTAATTGTACTTGACTAATAAGGAATGCTTTACTCCGTTGCTCATGTTATTACTAATAAATTAAATACAGGAAATATGTATTGTTTCAACATTCTGAGAGAAAGGGTGCTCAGTTAAAAATTAATTGCATTACGCCTTCAATGCGCTTGGAAGAAATGATTAAATGATCTTGTTTTCCAATTTTGAAATGCGAAGGGAAATTTCTCTAGTAGCTCATTTGGAAGTACTAAGTTCAATCAGATGTAAACAAATAATGAACAATTTTAAAATTGCATCGACAGATAAAAAGCCTGCTTTCAATAAATATTTTGATGATAATTATTGTAATTCAGCCTACTAATAGTATAAGTCACATCATCTACTTCTGCATGCCAATACTGATAAAAATATATATTGTTAATCTATTCACAATACATGAATGTCCAATTATTTTAAAATGAAAATTTAACTGTCAAGCAGATAGTTTGTTGAAAATACAGCATGACACATATTTAGCACATTATAGAATTTTAAATGGTACTCTCCCAGTTTATATCCTCACAACCTATTTCCATTTCAAAATTAATTGAAAATTCCTGACAGATATTTATGACCAGGCAACAAATTCTTGGTTTGTAAAATCGCAGACTAATGGAGATGTATTTTATGTTGTTAAAAAGATTTATGGTAGCATTTCAGAAAGAGGTTATGTGTGTGTGTGACCAATGCCATTACAGGTGTGTAAAATTATCATGTTCGGCTTGGTATACATGTGAATGCTCAGATAATCATGCACCATGTAAACATATTAAGTTCATTCTTAAATTGTTTGAGAGATTCCATGTTGTTGAAAATCTTGAATAAACTTCTTTCCATATCTCAGATAGAAAGTGTGGTGTGGGGTCTTCCACCAAAGAAATATGTAATGACATAAGAAAAACCAGGAGACTGAACTTCTACTTGTAGTATTAAATTGATTATTGCAAGATAAAAAGTAATTACTAAATAATTATTTACCTGATCCTCATGTACCTACCTCCCAATCAAAATTTAAACTAGCAGTAAATATTTAAGCCAACTATTGGGGATATAAAAATAAAAAGGAAAACTCTGGAACGTTTTTTTTTAGTTGTCAAGAAAGAAAACATTCAAGCTCAGGTAAGTCAGCATTACTCAATTCAAAAACTATTTGCAAAAAAAACTTAACTGTATCTTTAACACCTGATATATGCTTGTAGTGGAGTTGTTTTATGTTTTCCAAGACATTTAGCTATGTTTTATGGGGTAAAGTTGTTGTATATTTTTATATCAGATGAGGAGGTAAGTAATTATCAAAAATGACCACATTTTTGTCACAAATGGCTTTATGACAGTATATTAGAAGCATATAATTTAAAAATCATGCAGGATAGAGATTCCATTGCAGTTGAATGTTACCACACAAATTTTGGAAAGTGATGGGAGTTTGGTAATTTTTTATATTATTCATTCTTAATAAAATTTTAGGCAAAAAAATTGATTTTGCTTTTGGAACATACGAATTTAGAAAATACATGTATACTTTTTGCAGGTAAGTGTTTAATATAAAATATATAAAATCAGGTGATGTTAATGCTTGCTATCAATACAAGTAAAAGTATATACTATTTAATTTATGTGTAAATAATTCTTAATAATAAATTTTAATATTTGTGCTATTCGTTATACAAGTATAGACCTTGAAAATCTGCCTTGCCTATTTAGAAACAGGTATTTTATCCATATGTTACATTTCATGGGTGATGAGGAAAGTGGTACTGAAAGTAATGATATAATGTGATTGTCTTTTTTATGGTATAGATGTACTAATAAGGATTGGTTTATTTTTTTGTCCAGAAATGGACCAGTTTTTGATGTACAATTTGTTTTATAAATACTTTAAATAGTTATAGTTTTTTAGGTTGCTTTATATGTGTTCTGTGTATCAACCAGATGAATGAAGTAAATATTCTTACATCTCTGAAAGTCTTGAATGACTTTTTGATCTTAAAAAGTGCTAGATGGGATTTTCAGCTGTGGTGACATATACATTATAATTGCATCACAGTTGTGAAAGACTTTCTAAAGCATTAAAGATTATGTATTGTAATTAATTAGTAAGTAATATTTATATGATGGGAAATGCAATATAAGTTAATATTTTATTTAGTTTTAAAAGCAATCAATTGTCTACTTTTTTTAAGACTGTCAACAATATTAGTTACACAGCACTTTTTAATACAGTAGGTATAATCCAAAACCATTTGAAAAATACAATGGTTTGTGCAGTAAAGTAGCTTAAAGAGTGGTGCATTCCATCTTATGTCAAAGCGGTACAAGTAATAAATTTTTCTTAAATCGAAAAACCTTGTATAGTTGATTTTTCATAATTTTTACAAGTTCCATAAGTAAACAATCATTAGCTGCATAGTTATTTATATTAAAATTTTAACATTTACATGCAACATAAATACATTTAAGAAAAAAATGTTTAACAGTACATGTTTTGTAAAGAAAATTAGGAAACTGTATTTCTTTTTTAAAAAAAAAGGTATAAAGTATTCATTCAGTTTTGAAATCCTAGAAATATTATGTAAGTCAATTATTTCTTTGCTACTTTCCATAATAAATGATTCTGTTGTAGCTAAGTTCATCAAAATCGTTTCCTTCAACCACATAAGTTATACTAGAATCCTAAGAGGGTTTTCAGATAAAAATATAACTTAGTTCTTGGTTTTTCTAGTTATTTTTATAATGCTTGATACTCAACTAATTTTCTAGATGTGCTAACTTTAGAAGACTTTCAGAAATATATAAAACCTGCAGCTAATTGATGAATTGAGCCTTCACATAACAAATAGCGATCTTACATCGATAGATTAAATCAGTCGCATTAAAATAGAAAGATAGCTTTTTATTGGACCTCGTAAAAAAGTTTGTTAATATCTCTGTCTCAATTGCTACTATTACTCATATTCAAGCTTGCATAAAGACTTTTATTTTTCTTTGGTGATCTTTTTGACAATCACATCGTTCTGATTTTTAAAAAAATGCATTAAAATAATTTTATATTATTATACTAATATTTTAGTTTAGTAAAATGATGAAATTCCGTAGAACTATTAAACTTGGGAGGGTTTTATTTGAAATTTAAGAAGATATTGCTGCAAAATAAAAGATTCGCAATAATATACTTTAGTATTCTAATGATATATTTCAATTATTGTGAGATGAATGAAAGAAATGCATTTATTAATTTCAGTAATGAAACATATGTAAAACGAAATACAAAACAGGCTCGGATGTGTGTAACAAGACAAAATTTGCTTGATAGTAAATTGAGAGAAACTCAGGAACGATCAAAACAATCTCACATTAGAAAGAGCTGTACATTTTTTAATAAATTCTGACGGGATTTAATAAAATTTTTGGAAAGGCTGGGCATGTTTTTCAAAGATTTGTCTGATGATTATAAAAAAGAATTCAAACAACACCTTATTTATTAAAATTTATCCGATAAATATCTCCGAAATTTCGGGTTTTTTTTAATGTTTAACTATTGGATTCAGTGTATTGATCAGCAATAAAATAAAGAAATGTTTAAAAAATTTGCGAAGTATAAAAAATGCATAAAATAACAATTGAATACTATGAAATTAGTAAAATTAGAAACCTGTGTTGCTCCATGACCCAATAGATCAATTTAAAACATTGTCAGCATATATATATATATACCTGATAAGATTTGGGCTAAAAAAACAAATTAAAAACTTCCTTACTGAGATCACTATGTACCCTAAGCTTAACATTTATAAAAACAAAATATAGACCTTTATAAATCGTTTCTAGGTTTAAAAAGAAAGAAAGGGGGGAAAACATTGTTTTAGCGAAATGATTTTATGTTCATTGCAACAATATGCGTGTAATTGGAAAATTCCAAATGAGTTATAATGGCTAATAATTCTATTAGGGATGTTTAAATCACCTAAACCTTAAAGTAAGCCGCTTTTCAAGATTTGGCTGTGAAATAAGCCCTTATGAGCTGCCCATCCCTGCTTTAGGGGTGCGAGAGATTCCAAAGATGAAAAGGTGGAGACAGACAGTCTGATTGCCTTCTTCTCGGAAAAGGGAATGATTTACTTTTGACATTTATTGGAGGCATCTGGTCAAAGTGGTTTAACAGTATCGGGGCTTAGAGGTGTGGTCTTCCTAGAAAAAAAGCAGTTAGTTCCATTGACACAATGCAGAGTAGAATTCAAGCTATCTTGAATGACTACCGCGTGACATAGATCTATAGTTATACTGAGAACAGCAATATTTTCTTCCTCAATTGATTTTCTGTAAAGCAGTTGAAATGATTAAAGATAAAAAAATTTCCTACACATCATAAGAGGAAAATCAGATATATAAACGAAGTAAAGTTTTTATAAGAATGTAAATACGCATTAAAAATAGATCTATCATAAAATAATAATGAAAATATAAGCCAAAATTAACTATGCAATTATAAAGAAAAAGGTCGGAATTTAGTGAAGAAATTTCTACGTTAAGTTCAAAAAGTATTTTTCATGTTTTTTCCTGCGTTCACATAAAATTGAATAAGCGAAATGTTTTATAAAGCTTTGCAATAAAATTCCATCTGTAAGAATATGAACAATTGTTAAATACAGCTAGATCATTTTTACAAGTGGTAAAAATACAGCAAAATTGCATTTCATATAATACATCAATATCTTTTTATAATTATAAGAAAAACTTTTCTTATTAATATATAATTAATTATTTAACGTATGTTCAAATTTTGAAACGCTAGCAAGTAGTAAATCATTTGAAAAATGTTTCGGATGGTACCAAGTAATGAGATACGCACAATATATTATTTATAAGTTCTAAAAAACATGTCTACTTTGCTAGAAGGGTTAGCGATCCAAAATACTAAATATTATGAAGTACAGACAATTGCACAGGAAAATCAAACATATACATATACAATAATATAAAATTTTTCATGAAACTAGTTTAGCTGTTAATATTTTTGATTTTTAATCCTTTTTTTTTTAAATACGTATATTTCCGAATACGGTGAAAATTGTTTAACACGAAACTGATTATTTTGGAATTGAAATATTTTTTCGTGTTAAAGGATATAGTAAAAAAAAACATATTTCACCAAAATTAAGTTTATTAGAGTACTTTATATAGATCTAAATATTCATGTATTTAATAAAAATCAATGAAACAAAAACATTTATAAGAACTTAATGAAATTTATTGCAAAATTTTAAATTTTTTGAAAAACAAAACATTTATTGAATTTTTGGAAAATAATCTGATGAAAAAAATTTACTAGTTAACAATGGTGTTACGTAGAATATTAGGGCCTACGTGCAAAATCAGATTTTGGACCCCAAGCCATATCTTACAAAGAATTGCAAAACCGTAACACACCGGGCTTTGCCCCCCTCCCCCCCACACGATGCGGGAGCGTACATTACGCCACTGATATCAAACATCGTTTTGCTTAGAAAGCACACACACAGCACATTTATACACACACAGCTTCACACACAGCACATTTATACTTTATATTTAGAACAGTAAGCAGGCCCTGGGCCCTTTCGCAAAAGTAGACCCTGAGCCTCTGCACAAATGTAGGCCCCCAACTATGACGCATAAAAGTAGACAGTGCGTAGCATACGTTGTCAAATACTCGTACAAACCCCAAACAAATAAATGTGTATAACTTACAATTGCACAAATCGGCTAGGCCTATATAAGGACGACGGTCATCACATGTAGCCAGTTGACATATTATCCGAAATTCCAAGTTTTTCGGAGAATATACCACCGGAAAAAACATTCGAACGTTGAAATTATTCGAAACATGATTTTATTAAGGCTGAGTCGAAAACGAGATGAGGCCCTGCCCCAGTTGGCCCATGCCTTAAGACGTCCCTGACAGTAAGTATTAGAGCTTTTTGCTAAATTTGGATAAAATATTGAAAATTATACAGGTCAGTCATTTGATAATGCATTCAATATGTCCAGGTAATACTCAAGTCTACAGGCACATATTAAACTACAGTTTAAGCGCAACTTTTTTTTTGTGCCAGTCACTCCTTAAATTTAGTAGAAAATGTTGCAACAAAAAGTTGTAGCGATGTGATTAAACATATTATGCTGCCCAGAAGATATTCATTTTTTCTCTGCATACCCCCCTCCCATCTGTAATCGAGTGGTAGCGTGTCGCGCTTTCACACCACGTTCAGGGCTCAAACCCCGGGCTGGCAAGGTCGACTCAGCCTTTAATCCCTTCAATGGGTCGATAAAATGAGTACCAAGCTTGTGCTCGGGAACTAAAGTTTCGCGCCAGACTGACCACCTGACCGGAATATGAGGCCATGCTTCTCAGTGCCCAAGGTCACGAAAACTGAGATGGGTACAGTAGGCCTTGGCCCTCTAGTGGGATATTGCACCACTGAAAGTTGAATTTATCAACCCATAATTGGCGAATATTAATAAAATTCTGGAAAAAAGTAATCGTGCAATATCGGTGATAAAAGTTTTAGGTACATGATGGTCAGCAAAAGGAGATGTCGTACGAGCTATAAGACTGTGTTATACGCATACAAGTGATAGCCTGGCCGAAATCCGTGACGCGAATGAGGGGAAAAAAGGTCCAATAGTGAAGGCACGACTTCTCTTTTGAAACAGATGGACAAATATGAAATTTACCTAATGAACTGATTTTGAATATCTAACTGCTGAGAATAATTGCTACAAGTAAATAGTTGCAAAAAGTTGAGTGAATTATTAAAAGGATCTAGTTACCAAAATATCTAGAATATTATATCCAAAATTTCGGACATGAATTCGGAAAAATCATTTATGAATTTGAAAGAAGGGAAAATTTCACAGTGAATTCATTTTATGTCATATGCGATAGGACAATAACAGAACTATCCCGAAGAGCTGAGATATATGAAACTGTTTTAGAACACACTTTGTCGTAGTCTCTCACTACCCCTATAGTTATTAATTCCCCTTTGCACATTATCTAAATTTGGATATGTCGGATTCATAATTAATGACTACGCAAATAATAAATCACTTATTTATTATTCCTTATGATAGAAATACACAAATATTAATCAAACTTTAAGAACAACAAATTATAGTGGAGTGAGATCAGAATTCAATTATGAACGACGGAACACTAACTGATACCACGGGGGAATAACGCATACAATCAAACTACGCATTTAAATCTAATCTATAAAAATCACAGACCTGATATCTCTTTAAGAAGGAATCTTGAATACTTGTAGAATCTATGAAGTGGCTTCAATCCTGGATATCTTCAGTTACGTCCGAACCGAATTAATGAATCTTTTTCAATAATCTTCCTTCCGCTAACAAACTTCACTTAGTTAAACTAATCTCCTAGAATCACCTTCTTAATCAATCACGTAGTTTACTCTTCAATCAAAACACGGAGTCCTCCTCCTCTCTTCATTTCATTTCTCCCTTTTATATCTCTTTCAAACTCGCTAAACCCGAAACTATCTTATTTGCATAAGTCACACTTTCAGCTCTCAGCGGGGATTGGTTAAAATAAATACAATTTAAAAGATTATGAGAGAAGGTTAGTGAAACGCGTAAGCACCCGTCACAACACCCCTCCGAGAAAAAAAGCGTGACTTATTGAAGGTCTAAACGACCTGCAAGAACTCGTTTAATTTACCTAACATCTGAAAAACACTGAACTTGCACAAAATTTTAACTACTCTAGAATGCCTAAAAATACTGAACTTGTAAAAAGTTAACTCACGAAATTTATAATGCCTGAAAATTCTGAACTTGTAGAAAGTTAACTAACGAACTTTATAATGCCTGAAAATTCTGAACTTGTAGAAAGTTTCAACTCTCTAAGTTAGAAACTTTAATTAAACTAACACACAGAAATGACTACTCAAAAGGGGTACTCCACTCCAATTTATTGCTCTTTTACATATTTATAATCCCTACAGTGCATCCCATTCGGGCGAAGATCAGGGGAAAACCTTTCAAGGAAAAAACCCTGATCATGCAATTTACTTAAGTGCTAATATAAATAAAATTTTACATTAATATCTTCTCACGACATCAAAGTTTTCATCGCATCACTATGTTCAGGGACTGCTGCCCTGAAAGGAAACCTTGTCAATTTTTCTAAAACATGACATTAAATGCACAGAACTTTTATACAACTTCCTTATTGACATAAAATATGGCATACATTATATTATACATATATAGTTTCATAACAATTTAATCTTTTATCTGGTTTCATTTTCAAAAATTCCCAATCAATCGCGCTGCGCTGTTAATTTTTTTTGTTAGTATTTCTAATTACGCCGCGCCCAGAAACCAGACACTACTTATACATCTTTATAATTACACACAAAAATATATACATTTTTTTACATAGAATATATTACAACAAACAATACAAGTAATCTCACATATAAAGCCTCGTCTTTAATGTGTAGCAAAACAATTGCAATTCAACAAATGTTTTTCCACAATTTGGAAAAAAATTAAATACAAAAGTCTTTTCAACCGATATGAAAATGCACACAACTCAGTGACACTTTTGTACGTTAATTTTACAAAAAAAATTAGACTAGCCCACATGGAAAATACTCCGAACTGTCTGTCAGAGGAAAAATAAACAAATTAGAATTATACAACCTGGCTAGTCTTTAGATCCAATCTGCATAGGCTTTGTCTCCAACCATGGCCTCTGTGCTGGATGACCTTGTCCTAGTGTTGTCCACTCTGCGCTCCAACCTTCTGGGTCTCCTCTTCCATCGAGTCCGTTGAAGTTCATATGCTCCTGCTCAGGCGTTGTTTTCCTTTGTGAGAACTGGAACTTGGCTGTTGTCCACTCGACGTCGGCTCCGAAGATTGTATGGACAGCTCCTTTCCTGATGAGGTCTGTTGTACTTGAATCTGTGGGACGGTCCTGGAACTGCTCTTTCAGAACTATTTTCTTCCACCTTTCTATACCGCTTTCTGGAGGGACGAGACGGCATTGACGAGGAAATCTTTCTTTTTTCGCGATCTACCTGGGCCTCTGGTCTCTTCTTTTGTACGTTTTCCCTCCAAGATTCTGGTCTTCTTCTTTTCTCTCTCTCTCAGTCCAAAAAGGTCTTTTTTTCCTGAAATTATACACGCCACCCCCCGAAGAAACAGCAGATTCCGTCCGTCCACGTTTTTTTCTCACCCCCACTCCATCGCGTCTATTCGCAACTATATCTCTACTAACATTTACATTTCCTGATTTTGATCCTTTACGACAACCCCCATCATTCTCCGATTGCACCAATGACGACTGCGCATCATCTGACCTGACTGATGTCACTGCACCATGATCACTACCAGTGTCACTTTCCGACTCGGCAACACTGTCTTCTCTTTGATGGTAAATTCTCACCTGGTTCACATTAACCGTTATTCTTTTACCAAATTTTAATATTACTAAATTATTATTATTTTTTACACTCAGAACTTTATATGGGCCTTCAAACTTTGGCATAAATTTACCTACTATTTTTTTACATTTTGAACTTAACGGGTGAGTTTGAACTAATACTAGATCACCAACTTTCACATTATTTTCACACCTCTTTTTATTATAATATTTCGCCCACTTCTCTTGCTGGCGCTTTGTATGAACTCTAGCCTCCTCAAACAACCTTTCTATGTTCCCACAAACTAAATCTGATCCATCAGTTACCATAACTAAATTCTGAAAAGGGGTGATTAAATTTCGACCTAAAAATATTTCCGCCCATGTTTTACCCGTTGTCTCATGTACTGCTGTCCTAATCGCATAACCGAACTCTTGCAGAAATTAATCCCAGTTAGTGTGATTATCCGCGACAAAACTCGAAATCATTTTTAAAAGAGTGCGATTAACTCTTTCTGTTTGATTAGCTTGTGGACGATATACCACAGTTTTAACGTGTTTTATGTGCAATCTGCGACATACTTGCTCAAAAACTTCGGATATCATTTGGGGGCCGTTATCTGTAATTAACTTTACAGGAGCTCCATAACGCGCAATATAATTCTCAAAAAATGCATTGGCGATTGCTTTAGCCGAAGCTTTCCTTAAGGGAACTATTTCAACCCATTTAGAAAAATTATCTGTAATTACTAAAATAAATCTATAGCGTTCTGGACTAGTTGCAGGGTATGGGCCTAACAAATCTAAAGACACGATTTCATTCGGAAAATTCGTTATTATCGGAATTAATTGACCAGCTGGTAATCCGTTTTTATAATTAATTTTTTCGCATTGGTCGCAGGTTGCTACATATTTATAAATGTATTTCCTCATGTACGGGAAATAACACGCGTCCTTTAATTTTTAATTGGTTTTCTTTTTGCCTAAATGACCTGCCACAGGCGAGTCATGAAATTCTCGCATAACATCTTTACGTAATGTTTTAGGTATAAATACCCTTAATTCACCTAGTGTGGTTGTATATTTTGCATAATATAGCAAACCGTCAACGATTTTAAAGTCATTGGACCAATTTCTGCAGATCGATTCATTTACAGAACTATCGTCCGGATATTCCAGATACCTCATTATGTGACCTAGCTCCGGGTCATTTCTCTGTTCCTCTCTCAACTGTTCTCTAGAAGATAATACTAACGATCTAATCACCGCACAAGACACCTTTGGTTCTTCATTACTTTCTAACGGGTTTCTAGACAACATATCAGCCACTAAATTTTGCGCACCTGGGCGATGTTCCCGTTCTACATTAAAATTTGCCAACTTAAGCGTCCACCTTATCATTCTAGACGACAAATTCTTTCCCTTCGTTAATTTGGTAAGTGCAGCATGGTCTGTTATCACTTTAACCGGCAAGGATCCGAAATACGTGCGATATTTATTTAATGCCCATATGACAGCTAAACATTCACGTTCCGTCACACTATAATTCCTTTCTGCTCGGTTTAAAGTTCTCGATGCAAACGCTATAGGCCTATTATTCTGTGTCAATACTGCTCCTACCCCCACGGAGCTCGCATCCGTATAGAGTTCAAAAGGCTTGGAAAAATCTGGTAATTGTAACACTGGAGCTTCTGTCAGTGCTTTCTTAATACGATCAAAGGCTTCCTTCGCTGATTCCGACCAACGGAACTTAGAGTTTTTTCGTTTTAAATTATATAAGGGTTCACACATGTCTGCGTAGTTTTTAATAAACTTTTGATACCAACCCGTCATTCCTAAAAATTTTGCTATTTGTTTTGCAGTTTTCGGAGGTTTCATTTCAATAATTGCTTTTACCTTTTCCTCATCTGTTTTAACTCCTTCTTTATTAATAACTAAACCCAAATAACGTAATTGTTCCCTCGCGAAATGACATTTCTCGCGATTCAACGTTAAACCAGCCTCCTGCAATAATCTGAATACTTCCCGTAAGTGTTCTACATGGCTTTCAAAAGATGGAGACGAGATGATAACGTCATCCATATAACAGTGGGCAAAACGCCCGAGGACTGGCCTGAGGATCAACTCTATGGCCCTTTGAAAATTTGGAGCTGCCCCTGAAAGGCCAAATGGCATGCGAGTAAATGCAAAAGTACCATTTTTTGTAACAAACGCCGTCTTATGCACATCTTTGGGGTCTACTGCCATCTGAAAGTATCCGCTGCGTAAATCAAGTGATGTCATAATTTCGGTGTGCGGAATATTAGTGATCAAATCATCAATTATTGGTAGCGGATATCGCGGATATCTCGTGATCGCATTTAACTTCCTATAATCTATTGCAAACCTATAAGCTTCTGGGTCATCTAACGGCAATCCGTTTTTCTTCCGACATAAAACAACTGGAGACGCGTAGGGCGATGTTGTTGGAACTATTGTTCCATCACCCAACATCTTCTGAACATGGTAGTCGATTATACCCTGTTTGACCCTGTCATAGCGATAAGTTCTCGAAAAAACAGGAGGACTATCACCCGTGTCAATTTCATGACAAAATACATGTGTCAGACTAGGCTTAAGCGAAAACAACCCATGAAATTCTTTAAACAAAATCTGCAATTCCTGCTTTTGTTTTGAATTTAACTTAGTGTTAGACAAATCTATTTGAACCGGTTCGTCCGAAATTGCCACTTTTTCCGTTTGCGAATCCGGAATGATTAACGATTTAGACAGGAAATCAAAACTAATCTTCGCATGTGACATGAAATCAATACCTAGGATACATGGATATTGCATCTCAGCAATCACATGAAATTTCCATAACTTCGAAAATTCTATTATTTTAATTCTCAACTCAACTGTGCCTAAATTTCTGCATTGTGACCCTTGAGCTGTAACTACTTCAGCTAACGATTTTTTAATAGGACAGAAAGAAAAATATGACCGGTACGTTTTTTCTGAAATAAACGACTTTTCCGCACCTGTATACCAGAGCGCTTTTATAAATGTATCATGCAATAGAATCGGCACATATGGAAGTTCTACTGGTGATAATCGCAATGAATTAATTTTAATTTTAATAGCAGGATTTGACTTAACTAGCGATCGTTTACCTCCCGCAACCCGATCGCTTAGAAGTTTAAATTGGCATTTCTTTGCCTTTCGCTGTTGCAATCAACACGCCTCCAATTCTGCTTTGCTGAATCATCATTAGGACCCTTCCTAACCACCATCCTACGGTTCTGATACCGGTCTGTTCTCTGATTTGGCTGATTGTATCGATTTCCACCCTCGAATCCTTGATTTTGATAATTACGACGAGAAAAAATTATTCGCACCCCTGCCCAATCCTCTTTGATCATTTTGACTATTTCCGACCCCAGTATCTC